>PVJO010022643.1:0-27659 GCA_004026905.1 Hystrix cristata | reverse complement strand
TTTTGGCTTATTAAATATGGCTCTTTGTCTTCTTATTATAATGATCATTTTATGGCTTAAAACATATACCTTTAACTTGTTATGACCCTACATAAGAGTATCACAATAGATTACTTCTATCACTTTCCTCCTAGAATAAGCTATTGCTGTTTAAATTTTACTTATACGTACAGTATGAACCCCTCAATATGTTTTCTTTTTATTTAGTACTGAGACCCTGAGCTGCGTACTTAGTGTTACTCAAGAGTCTGGTCAGAAGGCTGGAAAGCTAATCGATAGTCTTTCTAGTTCCAGTCTTGCTGGTCTGGACAGGCACTACTAGTGCCAGCTCTGAATGGTCACTCACGGTTACATCTAACCCTTTCGATCCATTTTTCCCTGCCTCAGGCAGTTTTTTCAATGAACGATACTTAGCTTAATATTACAATAGCAACATATTCAGATTTCTGGCATTCTCTTTCTTTGTACTTCACTCCTCTGTACTCTGTTTTTCACATTCTCATCATCCTAGTCTTTCCAGATGCTCACACTGGTCCTTTCAACACAGAGCTTGTGCTGGGTTGTCCTGGGCTTGCTTTGGGCTCTCTGCAGGGCAGGCGTGGGGCTCGTCTCGTCCCCCTGCCTTTCAGGAACCATCAGCCTTTGTTGCCTAGTCTCGGGGTTTTGAAGACTATTGCCTCATGGATTTTGTCCACTCTTTGTTTCAGTTGTAAGAGCAAGGCTAGTCATCACTGTTACTTCTTGGATGGAAGTGAAAGTTTATTTGACCACTTAATCGTTATTCTCTGCCTCAGGATAGCATCATTTGTGTCCCAGATAAAACATAAGGAAGAGTAGATCATAGTTGTTTTGCACAGTGAGTAAACTGAGTTTTCCCAATGTGAAGAACAAGAAGAAACAGCAATTATGATTGACTAAATGTGGATCAAAGTCATCAGTTGTTGTAAAAATGATTTAGGGTTTAGAATAATTTAAATAATTTAGTTGGATGAAATAAATTCTAGTTTTAATTCAGTGAGAGATATCTTGTGACTTTTTTTCTTTCGGTAACTAAGTTTCTATACCAATTATCCCTCAGTATCCTAGTAAAATGGAGCCCAGGAATTAGTTCAGTCACTTTAGCCTTCTCTTTGGTGAAGATACCGCATACCATCTATGGAATGAGTACATTATTCAGTTGATTATAAAGGCCATTGAAAGTCTGCACCAGTCATTTTGCCATTTGACTTAAAAAAAAGAAAAAAAGAAAAACCAAATACTACACACAGCTACGGTTTATTCTCCTAGGCCCAGGAACATTTAATTAGTTTTCTTTATTATTTTATCTTTAGAGATACAACTGAATAAGATGATTGTTTGGCTCATTTAAAATATCCTTTTCCTCTTCCCACATCCCAAAATTACATAAAGTTTTCCATTCTGAATCCAGTGATTTAAACAACTGTTGTGATTTCATAAATGGAAGCTTTTGACTACAGGTGGGGATTAATTTGCAAAGGCAGGAAAACTGTTGAAAACAAAAAGCTAGTGTCCAAGTGAATATCTCTGGAGAAATTAGAAAATACAAGCTACATTGCCTGAGAAGAATTGTTACTGAGTATAATGGTCTAAAGAATTCCAGGTGGTCTGCGTGGGTCATAATGCTAGCATTTCATCTTGGAATAATCTTTATTATTTCCATTTTTAGGAAAAGAACCATTGCTTATCCTGTAAAGTGCTAGAAAGTTTGTTCACATAATCTTGTTAAGTTTGTAGCTAGCTATACAAAGCAAAATGCATTATGAAGGAGTGATCTATTGGAAAAATATTCCTTTTGTACAAAGTATAGAAATAAATAGGTTAAGAGAATTTTTGAAGTGACAATGAATAAAGATACTTGAATTATCTGGGTCAATGCCTAATTTACACTTCATTTTCCTCATGCAGATATAGCTCATGTGTCTACAAGTTGAAACTTCAGTTTAATTCAAGCTTTATTATTTTTTCTTTTTTGTCATTGTTGAGGGGAAGAGATTAAAATCTTTGGTTCTTTGGTAGAGAAGGAAATCTATGCTGGCAAACCATGATCAGGAGAGAAGATGAGGGTGTGTGGTTAGGGAGAATGGGCAGCCTAAAACATGTCAGGCCTCTATGAGCTGCCCTCTTTCCTCATCACTCAAGGTGGACTTTATAACTCTCTCTATAAAAATGTGGCTAATCCCAATAAGAAATCAAGACCTATCCTTCAAAACCAATGACCAACTTGTGCTCAGCTCTTTATAAACAATCTATCACACTCCATCTCAATCTTCCATTGCTGCCATTGCTTTAAGAATAAACTCTCTGCCCACCTTCTTTTTCAATTTCATCCCAACCCTTCTCTCCATTTGCATCTCCTGTCACATTCCTCCCTGCACTTTATTCTGTAGTCCTAACAGTGATATTTCTCCCCAGATGTTATGCAATATTATGGCTCTTCTCTGTCCAGAATCTATTCCTCCTCTTCCTTAGCAAGTACATTTTATTCCTGTACAAGACCCATGTGGAATGGCTCATCGTCACTTGTGCTATTCTCAACTCCCTCAGTGAGAATGAGAGGTGCTCCCACTCCTGAGACACTCATCATTGACCCCCGCCATGAGCAATGCCTTGTCTCTGAAGGAAGGCCTTATAATAAATGAGTCTTATGTCAGAGGATTATTTTCAATGGGTGGGAAAATGGATGATTTTTTTTCTGCACAGAGATACCAGTAGGAGCTGATAGTGTACAATATTCTCTTCTCTCTGCAGTGTCCTCTTCAGTAAGTGTTGTCCCTGTTTATTTCCCGAAGGATTTTGCTGCATTGTTTAGTGAGCCCACAAAGAAGCTTTGGTATACTTCTTCCTTTACCGGTTGGACAGCTTGACTCTTAGTCAAAAAAATTATAAAAATTATTGTAGAAGTACTTTCCCAGTTACCAGTACAGTTACTAATTAATAGCAGTTGGATACTGTGACTTAATAGCAGTTAGATATTACTACTACAAACATCTAGAACTTCAATTCCCTTACTGCCCTCCCTCCATGTTGCCACTATCACTTACAGGTCTTCGAAAATACATTTATCAGGAGATGCCTGAAATTTATCTATCAGGTAATATCCATAAGTAAGCAACATTTGATTGAAAAAATACACTTCTATTCTCAGTTTAGAGTTTGTTTAAATAACTGGCACCTATTTCATTGTTGTGGGCATTAGCATATCAATAGTTTTTTTTCAGCCTAGTAAATAAACAATATAATTGTATTAAATTTTGTTTGTTTCCAAATCCATGTATACATCCATACTTACACACAGTTGTTTGGAAATATGCTAAACCCACTGTAGATGCTTGTAGAGTAGATGAGTAAATAGAAGTTTGCTTTCATCTTTTTGTCATCTTTGTATTCTAGCTAAAACAAAGGATAAATTTAAGGAATCAAATGATTTGGTAAGGCCTACCCAGGACTTTAATGACAGGCTTTGGCACTCAATTCTTCTAAATTCTAACTTGGTCCTTTGAGACTATTGCCACCTCTCACATGTCCCCTTTCAGTAGAGGAAAGGCCAAAATATGCCGGAGATAGCTGTGAAATATTTTGCAAGATTTTAATATTACTAAAGCAAACTTTCATTCTCTTTGTTCAGTGGCCAGCTGTAGCTGACACAAATATATAGCTGCTAGCTTTGAGCCCGCCCTAAGCATCAGCTTTTATATACGGGTTTATTTATGGCTGATTTCTTTATCTTTATATTGAATATAATGCTCACTAGTATCTTTCAGCTTGTAATTATTTTGCTTCACATCAAAGAATAACGTTAGAAATTAAAGTTCATTCACTGTTGTGTATGATTCATAGCCTATGTTTAAGGATCCCATAAAAGCTGCTTATTTTTCTTTTATTCTCAGAACTTTTCCTCTCCTCCTTCTGTTCCACGCACCCTTCTATCTCATTTCATATTGTTCAGTTCTTTCAGTACTACTAATACATACTAATACACAGAAGATATATACTTTTATATCCCAGTGAAACCTTTTCTTCCCCTCAGTCTGATTCATAACCCAAGGACACTTTAGTGTCTTTGGCTCTTGACACAGACTTTTACTGTTTGGTTGTTTAAGTAGACTTCCTCAGGTCCTTGCTGAATAAAAAAGACATGCGTGGTACCGAGATGCTTCACTTTCTTCCCTTTACTGTGGGATCCTATAGCACTGTAGAACTTATAAATAATTGAGTTATTTTTAAACCCACTGGAAGTTTTCCAGTCACTGTGTTTCACACTAGATTAATTATGTTAGAAAACTGAATTGTTCCTCACTAGTGTTACAACTTTTGAAAACAACATACTGTTTAAATTCAGGTTTGGCAGCTCCAGACTGAACCCCCTCAAATTTATGGCACCACACCCATAGCATAATAAAACCTTTAGTGGTCCTTTGTCTTTTAGTTTGCCTTCTATTTTTTCTCAAGGGTGTTTTATGCTGGAAGATGCAAACAAAAGTTGTCCAGATGTTATTTGTATCAGAGCAGGATTTCAGTCCAGCTATCTGTGGTTGCGAATGTTTATTTTAATGGGGTATTGTGCAATCCTTGCTGTGTAGACCTTCATGGCCTTATATGCATGTTCTTAGCGATGCCAGGACATTGTTTTTTAAAATATATCATTTTAGTCCAATTGAATGATTAGTAGTCATCAGGGGAGTAAAAATGTAGCACCTGTAGAAACAGAGACCATATTTTTGCCAACGCTCCCATGCTGACATGGTGCAAACTGCTCGGTTATGCAATCATGACCGATGGGCTTTAGGTGAGCCCCAGGAAGGTGCGGTCCGGTCCCTAGCAACAGCCTGGCCCTCCGAGACAAAGTCAATCGGCTGCAGTAAACATACCGGGTGCTGAGAAGAGGCCAGCTGCTGCCCCATGCAGCCTGATGGACCGAAAGGGGAGCTTAGCTAAGCCACCACAGCGGGAGCAGCAAGTTTATTTTAGCGATTACGACAAGCACGGGCTGGGCTTATTATTCATTTTTAGAATTCTAATAAAATCTTAACCGATGTTTCCTTGATACAAAAGTAAATTGTTTACCTCGTATCTAAAAACACATTTTATACTCCATGCACCAATTAGCAGTGGGGAATTTCTTTTCCTAAAATTAATTTCCAAAGTGAATTACATCATGTGTAAATGGATTTGATTTTTCAGATAATGATAAGTCTTAACGCTACTACTTTTCTTTGAGCACTTATGTCGAAATCACGGGGAGCTTAGAATTTAAGGTTTGTGTTGCAAAAGAAAGCAAATTTCCTAGGAGAAAGGCTATTTTAGGCATTTAACATGGAGGGATGATACAGCCTCAAATGAAAGTTTTATTAAGAATTTTGGATTGGTTTTATAAGTGAAAGTTTAATATTACTTGAAAATGAAAACTGAAAGCAGGTTTTTTTTTATAAATTATTTTTAACATAAATTATTCTAATCTCATTGCAAATTGTACACATATAGGTAACCATGATGGCCATGAAAACATTTGGTTAGGGGCTGGGGATTTAGCTCAGTGATTAGAGTGCTTGCCTTGCAAGCACAAGGGCCTGAGTTCGATCCCCGGCACCACACAAAAAAATCAAAACAAAACAAAAACATTTGGTTATCCAGGAAATAGTTTATGATAAACAAAAGCTTTTAAATATTTTAAAAAGAAATAGATTTTAGGCTATTTCATATAAAAATAGATATATAGTGATAATAACACTCTCCTGAATTTGTCCAGTAGTTCATAGTATAGACAGTACTTTGAAAATTAACTCATGTTCTTCTAGCTTTGGATACTATAAGTATCATTCTTTTGTCGCCCCTTAGAGTCTGAAATATCCTCATGCATGTGATTTGTTCTTCATAAATGTGCACGGAGTGCTACCTTTTGTGATAATCAGCTCTATATTCTCAAATCGTTTAGCGCTCTATGGATCAAGGTATCGGATAAAGTCAAACCATAAAATAATCATTTGTTGCCTGTATATTCCCAGATGGAAGACTTACACAGAATCAGGTTATCACCTTATTTCTCTGGTAAGGTCGCATATAAATATGACACATTTGTGGCTGAAGGGAAGAGCTCCAGGGGAAAGGAAATTCATACCATTGCTTTGCTTTATTCTGTCCAGCAGAATTCACTAGTACAGCAGAATCTCAAGTAATAAATAGAACAATGTGTGCCTTGATTGGGTTTCCCTAAAGTCAAACTGGAGATAAGGACTTGAAGACAAGCATTTATTAGAGAGGTGCAGGAAACACGAGCCAAGGGTGGCAAAGGAGAGGCCCAGGGAGATGAAGTCAACCATTAAAAAGCACTTTATTAAGCCGACTATCATGGTATGTGGCTGGAGATGAAACCTGCAGGGCAACCCCTGGAATGTGCGCAAAACACACATCTCAGAAATATTGCATCCAAGATGTGAGAGGCCTGGGATACTTATATGTCACCTTTTGGGAGTTATTGGATGAACAGTTATTGGATGAGGAGGGGATGGAGACAGGAGTGCTGGTGTGTTAATACCTGGCATTTCCGGACTGTCATGGTTGCACAAAAGTAGCTTTCCCTGGTCTGGAAACAAAGTCTTCAAGCACATAGATGCAAATGGAGGCAGATAGCTCCCGATTGGGTCACACGACAAAGTGTCTAGAGTGAGGAAGGGCCACTCAACAGCGTCTGATAAACAAGGTATTACGGCGTTTGGGGCTTCTAAAGATTTAACAAAGATGACAATTTTGATCTATGCTGTTAAATTTATTCTAAAATGGTATTTTTAAAATGTTTCCAAGTAAATTGCTTGGGGAATGTAATATATCCTTCTCTGAATGTATGACATCTCAAGATCTTTTAGGTCATACCTTCTCAAGGAAGAATAGCTACCACACAGATGTCCAAGTTGTAGTTCACCAAGACAATCATGCGCTTTATTAGTAAGTTTTTCAGCAGTCTGTTCAATTTAAATTGAAAATCAGAAGCAAAATTTGTTTCATATGATATGCTATATTCCGTTAAAAGCAAACTACGGAAAAAATGAACAAAAACTCAATTAGTTGAAGGTTGTGCCAAATGAAATTCAGTTAGTCAAGGTTTTATTATGGCTTCCAAAAGGAAAGCAGAGACATTAATTTCAATAAGCATTTAACCATCTATTTAAGAAAAAAATTATGCATTATTTACCATGTATCATATACCTATGAAATTAGTGACATGAAGTTGGTTCAGACCACTAGTCATGGCCTTTGGAGTAGTTGAGAATGATACTGAAATTCAACTCTGCTACTTTCTAGCTAGGAAACCTCAAACAAGTCACCTTAAGTCTCCAAATTTCAATCTCCTCATCTGGAAATAAAGTAAAGGAATTAAAGGATTTAATGAGATTATGCATTAAAAGCACTTAAGAGTATATCTGGCACATATTAAGCACTAATTACATGCTATTTTTACAATGGTGTTGACAGAAATGCTATGATTGCTGCCATCAAAGTCTTTGCAATCTGCTAAAGCCTGCTGAAAGATACAAATCTGTACTGTAGGTCAAAAAATGATCAAAGAGTATAGGCGTAAGCGGAGGAGTATTCAAGATATGCAATAACTAGGTGGTTCTTGGAAGATAGAAAGATCTCTAATAGGTGAGAGAGTTCAGGTTAGGGATGGTATTGATGCAGCATAGAGTTCTAAATTGTAACACTAGAGTATCATGTGCCTGAGACAGCGGTGCATGGAGTGGTGAAGGAAGGTCCCACACTTTAAACCTTGGACTCTTCCCTTCCTATTCACCTTTACTAATTTAGGTGGTCCTACCTACTGTCTGTGGCCTTAATACTATCAATTCACTGATGGACTGAAAATGTAGGTAGGAAAACTGCAAGTTTATGTTTCCAGGTAAGCTATTTTCTGTGAAATTCATTCTTCACTTAAACATAACCATTATTCAACGGATATGTTATAGTTTGCATAGACAAAATGGAATTATTTATACTTGGTTTTGAAATTTATTTTCCCAGCTCAAATTGCAGCAATTCCATCCACCAACCACTCAACCTTCAAATTGTAGTGTCCTCTTTCCTTGTTCTCTCTCTTAAAGCTAATATTTATTTCATCATCGCATCTATCATCTCAGGTTTCCAAATATGCTGAGCGTATGTTCAGCTTCTCCGTCATTACCACACTCTTACCTTCCTGTATCATTTCGGTGGCCTCAGGTGAGTCTCAGCTTCCTCTTGAGAACTTCAAAAATGTTTTGCAAACAGCAACCAACTTGATCCTGTTTGAGTAAGTTACAGTATCTTACTCAGCTACATTGTTCCAGGTTTGCCACTATCCTACCTGCTGCCTTTCCCTCCTTCTTTTTTTTTTTTTTGCACGGGTTTAGAGTAATTTATTTATTTATTTATTTATTTATTTTTATTTTAAACCAAGAACATGTATTGGTACATTCTACATACAATGGTCACATTCACTACATTTATTCTGTACCTATACATGATGCATCTTGGTTCTCCCCCCTCTCCCCCGCCCCTCCCCTCTGCTCCCTCCCTCCCTATTTACAGCAGGTTCATTCATCCTTTTCCATATTTCCCCTTTCCCCTCTCTTTCCCTCCTTCTTTAGTTGCCTCCTTCTTGACTTGTCCCAGCAGTTTCAGTGAGTCTTTTGTTATTCAGGAAACATAGTTTCATGTTCCTAGCTTGGTAACGACCTTTGAGTCCCTCTGTTAGGACATTCATGTTGAATGTCTTTACCTTCTTGAATTCTTAAAATGTATCTTTCTCTGCCAAGTTACGGTCATAATGACTCTCCTGTACTTCTTTCTCATCCTCTTTGCTGTCTAACTGTATCATTTAGCAATTTTACTTAGTATGTATCCCTCCCACCCACTAGGATGGAGCTCCACCAATGCTGGTGTCATTGTGTGTTCTTAGATGTTTACTGAAAGAGTGATCGGTACCTCTCAGTACCCATCAGTGCCTCAGTAAAGTGCATCAGTAAAGTACATCAGTAAAATTAATGCTCTTTCTTCTGAAATATGTTCTTCCAACATTAATATAAACTGTCCTTTCAATTAGAGGTGCCTAGTACTTCTTAACATTTAAAAGACTTTGGATGCAAGTTTTATATTCTTTAAAATTCCTCTTCATTGGACGACAGAGTATGGTGTGAAATAAAGAATTGTTATTTAATCTATACTTTGGAAGTTTCCTTTTCTTTCTGGGAAAATATCACTGCTAGATCTGTATTAGAAAACATAACCTAATAAATAACATATTGAGTAACTCCAATGTGGCAAGCATTATATGTATTACTTCATTCAAATTCACAATAATACCATGAGTGGATGTCTCCTCTTTTTTAATGATTTGAAAACTGGAGGTCAGAGAAGTGTAATGATTTGCCAAGTTTCACACAATAAACAGAATAATTTGAAGTTGGAACCTAGGGTTTCTGACTCAGTAGATCTTAATACTGATTGGCTCACTTGACTTGATAAATCAGTATCTATCATGTGGGTATAAGAAAATTGAAAGTGCACAACAGTCTCTCAGCCTAATAAGTGAACAAAAATGCTTTTTAATAAACATACACTTGTATACAAGGGATTGTATTATAAGTTTAATACTTAGGCTTTCAGAGTACTTCACATAAACATGGCTGCAGAGAAGATTTTATTACAGATAAACAGAATGATGAGAATGAGGTATTGTTATAGAGAAAGCCAATTAATAACTCACACTAATGATTCTGCATATGTATGATCTATAACAACAATAGTGATCAGCTATAACTATTTTTTCAAGATACTATTTATAGCAACATCTCATGCTTACTGACAGAAATTGATCTTTGAAATATGTTATTGCTAGTTCAGATACTTATTTGAAACTCATTCAAAATTTTAGTTTGAGTTTTCATAAGAACTATTTATTTCGGTACCCCTTTTAAGAAAAGTATGAAAAAAAAAAAGAAAAATATCTGCCATTTTTGTGATCTGTTTCCTTTTTCCTGGGGCCAACATTCACCTTAAAATTTGCAGTACTTTCTTTATGCAAGCCAACTTCATCATGAGGAATAAATATTTGCTTAAATTCTGTCAGCTGATTTATTTTTACTTTTTTATTTTATTTTCTTTAAGACTAGATCATTAATTTGTGCCATTTCTTCACCTTCTTCTGTAGACATCTTATTTAACTTTTGCAATGCAATAAGCAATTTTGGAGAGAAAGAACGATTTCAAGTTCACCTGAAAATAATTTATAATAATTCACTTTTTTCCCCAGTCTCCAATCAGCCACAAGGATATGTAGCTCCACCACATTTTATGCACAAAAGTAGAAGTGCAAAATCTCTTGCAACAAGACATTTTTTTCTACAGAAGTGGTCATCTTGTCATTTCTCTCATTTTATATATAAGAAAAACGAGGTTCGAAAACTTTAAATGACACTCTCAAGAAAATGACCATGATTTGTCTCCCACTAGGAAATGACAAAAGACTGCCAATCCTCAGCTCTCAGGTGTTCTGTTATATAAGTTAGGTTATTTTAATTTCAAAAGTAGGAAACTGTGAGATGGAGCTTTAGTTCAATGTTACAGCACGTGCCTCGCAAGTGTAAGGCTGTGAGTTCGAGCCCCAGCACCCAAAAAAAGAAAAAAAAGTAGGAAACTGATATTATAAAGATGACTTTTCACTACTATGCCTACAGACATTTAGGAGTATCAGCATTATTATTAAGTGCTCATTTCAATTTATAATGTCTCTAGAAAAGAACATGTTAACACATTTCATTTTGGAGCAGCAAAATTATTTGTCTCAGAAACTTCAGATTTATTTTAGCAAGTGAACATCTGAAAAGATAAATTAATTTTTAATTTACAATTAAGATTCAGTGTAACACTCTACATTCTCTTTTTTTAAAAAAATCTTTTATATAGTAAACAAAATCTACAGTTAACTCTGTGTGCTTTCTTTTTAGACTATAATGCATAAAATAGGGTAAAGAATCAAATTAGATAACAAGATTTTCTGTGAAACAAGTTTGCTGATCCTTGGTTTATCTTCTGCAAACGAGCATGTACAAAACAGCCTACCTACTGTTTTAGTTACCATGGTTTGATGCAGTTCCCCTGAATGATTCTGTTAACCTAACCTTCAATTTGCTGGGGTTTGAACTCTGAATTACAGTTTACGGACATTGTTTAACAGCTGGTACAAAGGCTTCTTTTAAATGTTTAATCATATGAATTAAAGATTACTAGAATTTTTTTTTTAATTTTAGATTTCTACTGAGAGTGTTCTAACATATAGAAAGTATAGAAGAAGCCGAGGAAATTAAAGTAGAAAGATAGTGGGGTTGGCCACACTAGACCCTGCATACTCTGTCCAGGACATTGAGATTACAACTGCAAACATTCATTTAAAACTGCCTCGTAAGCAATCATGGCATTATTTAATATTACACTATTTTAAGAGTATAATGTGTATTTTGTAGTTGTCTACTGCTAGGTATTAGCCAGAGGTGAACATAGTTTCCAAAGGTTCATTGTATCTCCAAACTGTAAAGTAGTACAGAAGCGAATCAGAAAGTAATCAGTGCAGTGAGAGACAATTTGATCATCACTCCAGAGTTTGTAAAAAAAAAAAAAATCAAATTCACTTAATGCAGAGTTTGCCAAAAGATAAGTGTTGTGAAATTTAGTGAGTGCTGAGACTAATTCAGTGTGACTTGACCAAAACTGTTTAAAGAACAAAATAGGACAGATATTTTGAAAATGTCAGACTCTATCTCATATGCTACAATTAACTTAATTTCTGTGGGAATTTTTATTTGTGTGTGTGTGTGTGTGTGTGTGTGTGTGTGTGTGTGTGTGTGTGTTGTATGTTTTGTAATGCTTTTAAATGTGTTTAAGAATGGTATGAGGAACATTGGCTCAGGATATTTAAATTAGATTTGTGTTACCAAAATTCTTACTATTCCCATTTATTTTCTTAAACATGCGTCTAGCACATATAATCCCATATATACACAATAATAACACTGACACATTGCAAAACTTAGTTTTTAAAAATAACTTCCAGAAATATGCCCAGAATATGACAACTATGATATTTACTATTAGCAGTTGTTGCTTTTTTTTAAATGATAAATGTGTGTATGCATTTTACTAAAATCTTTTCTTTGTTATTTACTCCAGTACGAACTGTTTTACATGCTAAAAATTGGAAGAAAATAATTGACACAACATGTTTACTCTTAGTGTACTATGTTAGCAGGTTGGTGTTTGGGGATGTAGGATGATACTTTGTTATTTATTATTCCAGCTTCATACACTTCATAAAACAACTATTAGCCATTTGAACAAGATATAGAGAAAGGAGAAGTGAAACAATAAAATAAGGTCACTTCTGAAATGAATCAGGGGACTATCTGATTCACAATTCTGTGAGTTCCTTAACAGACTGGTCTCTTATATGCACACTGTGATGTGCTGCTAGTTGTCTGGGTAGCATAGCTGAGCTTTCTTCGCACAAACAGAGAGATGCATGTGTTTCTTTTGCTACACTCTACTCCTTCTTTTAAAGAATTAATATCTGTGTATGAAATGGATCATGTAATTAATGATTACAAAGGTTGGGGGAAAAGTGACATTTCTAATTCTTCAGGCATAGTATAATACTTAATATCCTTACTGAGAATCTGCACGTGGCCCACTTGTTCCCATTTCTGTCATTGAATCTTCAATGAGACTACTGAGGAGAGAAATTTATCTTACTTTGTAGCCAATATTTGGCTTTGTTTTTAAAATGTGATCTGAACAGGACAAAGCCAGATAAGTACAAAGGAATAAATGAGGATGGTTCAGTTCATAGAAAAGGCTCAGGACTGTCCAAAGAACAAGAAAATACAGTGAGACAATGGATTCAATAACTGATAGGGCTCACTGTGGTGAAGCAATAAGGCAAGAAGTAACAGAGGGGAACCGATTTTGGATCGCTTTTGAATACTTTTCCTACCATGTGATGAAATGGTTGCTTAAAGCAGCTGGCTGCATTTAATTATTTTTATTTCAATTTTTAAAAAAAAATGTGGTTACTTCATAGACACATTTATTTTCCAACATCAGCTCCTTAGTAGTATAATATAGAATGCCTCATTAGCAATGGAAAATGGGCTTAAGATCGTAGCAGGAATGTTCTGAATAATGTTTTTAGATGTGGAAGAAGTTAGCAAGGGAGATTATAGAACCTCTTGCTTCCCCCAGAGAACTTTAAACTAAGTACAAACTTTTTATTTAATCCACAAATTTCATACAAGATCCATCCTCATTTACTAGTGCTGCCTTTACTAAGTTCTCCCTTTTGTTCTCCCTTATGCAGTCCTTGCCGGGTTAGGCTGCTTGAGAGAACAGGGCCGTGCATTAGCTTAGAGCCCATGGGTGCTGGTCTAGTGCACGGAATATAGATTGCACCCCGCTTCTCTCTAATTTTCAGTTTATTTTTCCCATTTCTCATTGAAAGGCATTTGGTTACTGCACTGGTTTTAGAAATGTGGGCTCTAGTTCAGCAGTACCAACAGCATCTGAGAAATTGTTAAAATGCAAACTCTCAGGTCCTAATACCAATTAACAGAGAGGCTTTCACAGTTCAAGTGCTCATTGAACTTCCATATGCTCAGGCATGTAGTGTTCTTCCACGGTGCAAAGGACTGAGCAATTCAGTCCACACCTGGAAAGCATGATGAGAACAAGAAAATAACTGTAAGAGTGGACAAAATTCCTTAGCTGGCATTGTCCACAGAACAATAAGAAAAAAAATTGTTTGCAAACTGATGTTTACTGACTCTTACGTATATCAGAAGAACCAGTTCATCCTACATAGTTCAGAAAATAGGTCATTTACAAGTACTCATCTGATTCAGTGAACAGATACTTATGAAGTGCCTCATACATGTCATGTGCCACGCTAGGCATAGAGAATGTGCTTTGAAGAAGGCAGCCATGGGACCACGATAGCAAGTCTTCTTCAGAGTTTAAAAAAAAAAAAAAACAAAACAACAAAAAAACCTCAACATCTGAATCAGTCACTTATTTTTGACTGCTGATGCTACTAAAAATCCTTTTTTAAATTTCCAATAGATTACACTTTGCAGGTAGAATAGCTTTTCCTACCACAGAGACAGTTCCATCCCCCCTGCTGAAATGTTCTCAGCCTGACAGTATGTTTACTAAGAATGCTATCTTTAGGGCAGTCTAAAGAAAGACAAACTACCACCAGAAAGCAGGCAGCTGAGATGTTCGCATGTGCCTCTAACTCAGATCTGAAGGGTGAAGCTGAAGCACCCGCCACAGCTGGAAGAATGGGGAGCAGAACACTGGCGATGGGCAAAATGGTTATTCATTTCCTCTCTTGTGATCTCTCAGCTTTCATTTTTGTGAATCTCAATACATAGTTGAGACTTTTCCAGACTCACAATCAACTCTGATTATCTGCCTCCTCTCTCCACTTTTCCCTTTTTAGTTTCTTGGATGCTGTTAGAGGAGGATGCTAAAAACTATCTGGCATGGAACATTCTTGCCTTTCTTTAATTTTTTTGGGTCACAGTATTCGTCTAAGGTTTGACAATAAGAAGAGAATTAGGGCAAGGGATAAAGAAAGGAAGAAAGTTTGGTTGCTTTTCAAATATATTTTTCATCTTTGACCTCATATAAAACTTGGCAGGACATCCAGGCATCATATTTACATAATTTCAACCAGGTAGTGATTCTTTTGGTGACAAAATTATTATATAGTGTTTATTCCCTCCTATTCTGTCATGATTTCATAGCCTTTTATTTTCCGTGGGATTTATTGTGTGTGGACAATTTATTTTAAGGGAACAGCCTAGCAATAGTTTGGTTGCTTTAAGCTACTCCTGACTTTTTCCTTAGCTGAGCATCAAGTTTTAAATACTCTGAGACTAGTCTAATCCTATCAAACACAAGATCCATATAACTGTGGAGGATCTACTAGTATGGGATCCTGAGAGGCACAGCCTGGGCTGCAGCCCAATAGCTCCATGTTCCTTGAAGCCAGTTTCCTCTTCATCCTGTGCAGAAGTTTCCTGAAATTTGTCAAAAAATTAAATATAGACTCAAAGAGAAGTGGCTAGATTTGGAAAAAGAAAACACAAGTTTCAAGATGTAAATGAGATAGAATAACGCAAATGACAGAATCACCATACTCTCTGCTTTACTCACCTTCAGATGAAAAAAGACATTAAAAAATGCTAAAAGACTGAAATGATCGGCTGACTCTTGTATGGAAAAGAGGGACTGTTAGGTCCGACATCTAGATTCAGAAACAAAGTGCACAAAGATAGGACTGGGGGCGAAATGACTTAGTAGCAGCATGTGTGAAAGATACTAAAGCATTTAGTTGACAATAAGCGCAGTAGGAGCCAACAGTAATGTGCCTGCCAAAAAGGCTGATGGCCCCTGAGGCTGCATTAATCGTGGTGTGCTGTAATAAGGGAAATAATGGTGCCACTCCACTTGGTGCTATACACACAATGTTTGAAGAGTGTAGTCAGCTCTGTGGGCTCCACCTGGATCCATTTACACAGGATGATGACAAATAAAGACAGTATGAACTATGGTGTTTCAGGAATAGCTGAGAAAACTGAGAATGCATACCTTTGAAAAGTCTTAATGCCCCGTACCTTGAATAATAGACTCATCCAAAAAAGATTAGATGTATTATGTGATCAAGAAGAGAGAGAAGAGTGCTTCAGAGCCTTGGTAAGATAAACTGGAAAAACAATCTGCATTGAAGTTGCACAGATCTTGTAGAAAATTCTGGTTTTAGGGTTATTCTATAAGTTAACAAGTTTATTTTCTCTTCTTCAACTCTTTTTCTATATTCACAATATGAGAGAATTTTTTACCTTAGTGATTTCTGTGAGAATTAGAAATAAAGCACTCATAATACCTAACATACTGCTTATTAGGATTTGTACACTGAATCCACAAAAGCCAGGAAAAATTCAAATTTTTTTTTTTAATGGACAAGACTGGGAAGAAATGAATGAAATTATGGTCACTGAAATTTTGGAGAGACTGATGGACGAAAGAAATGGAGAAAACTGGGAATGGAGTATGATTCCTCAAATGGCATAGAGGCTTCCTTTGGATGCTGGGAACTATGATAAATATCTTACATGCTAGCTGTACACACTGAGAAAGAACATATTAAAAATAAGACTAAAACAAAGAACAACTTTTTCTTCTTTTAAGAAACTTATCCAAATTTTTGTCCTTTACATTCTATAAGTATTTAGAAGACATTTTCCTTTAAAAAACAAACCTCTTAAAAAGTCTACTTTAGAAGCCACTAAATGCATCATTGAGTAGGAAGAGTATAGACAGGGAGGGTTAAAGTTATCTTGAATTTTATAAAATCTGTTCTTTACATTTTTTCACCTGAGCAATTTTTTCTAATTTATTCCATAAATGAAAATCAACTTGTCACCCAGCTAGAGCCCTCCTTTGCTTCCTACTCTGAGAACATAATTCTTCAAATTATGCTCAGAACACTTCCTCTCATACAACATAAAACAGGAGACGTCACCATTGTGTCTACATCCTTTCCTCATCACTGGAAATCTGAAATTGTATCAGGTATAAAGCAAGCTTCAAATACAATCATTTAAATTATGTCTAAAAGCTACTTGAAATATTAAAAATTTCATCTTTTTCAAACAACATATAGCACTTCTGATGTTATATCAAACCAAATTCCCACCAAATCTCACAGCTGTTCAGGAACATAATCTAGAGTCTACCAATAATCTTCCTGAACATACACGGCAGGTCATTTGGTAGCAACCAAAGAACTCATACCAACCCGTAATGAAGAAAGGGCTTTCCATTTTTTAATAATTGCATTAAATATTAAAGAAATGCACCTTCATGATGACATATTCCATGTCTATTTTGTTTCTGAATATATTCTGGCACATGTTCATAATAAGGTGCATTAAATACTTGTTTAAAATTGAACAAATGAATAGCACTTGATATATTACTGATTCTCATAGTTTTATATTATAATCGGGGAAGTCTTTGAAACTAGTGCTGTGTGACCCCTCTCTCACCAGAAAAATTGAAAAACAAAGTCTATGGAAGTAACTAGGTGTTGTATTTTTCAAAAGCTCCTGAAGAAGTTTTTAATGTAAAAATAGTATTGAAAATAGTTGTAAATAATTGCATTTGTTTTTCTGAACTCTCTCCTCTTCAACAATATAATAGACACTTTCTTAGTTACTTTTCTCATTGCTGAGACAAATACTCAGCACCCAAAGTTAAGGAGGAAAGATTTATTTCAGCTCACGGCTTGTAGAAATTTCAGTGCATAGTCATATGGCTCCAAGGCAGGGTGGCCTGGCAAATGGACATTGTAGAGGAGAGACAGCCCGTGGCAGGCAGAAGGCAGCAAGAGCAGCAAGTGACAAGTGACAAGCAGAGACAACAGCAGCCCTCTCCCTGTCCCTTATATTCTATCCAGGCTATTTGCCCTTAGGGCAGGTAGCACTCACACCCAGGGTGAGGTGCTCTTAATCCTAGCATCTCTCTGTGAATCAATCCCGGCATCACATTTTTAATCTTAGCATCACATACTCTAGATCCAGCCAACTCTGAAAAGCTCCACCTATGACCACACGAGGCATTGGGGGACATCTATATACAAGCCATAAAAAAATTCAGATGTTTTATTTACTATTCAGTAATTTTAATCTTTACAGTTTTAACTAATATGTGAAGCAGACATTATGATCATTCTTATTTTAATTCTAAGCAAATTACATATGTAGAAGAGTGTTGGTTGCTTTCTGAAAGGAACTTTTTTTTATTTCTAAATTTTTACTCATATATTTCATTTTCTCAACACATATTTGTTGAATGAATGAATGACCTCTGCACCACTAATAGAAAGCCATGCTTAGTCTCACACATTAATGAGTTAGGTCTGAATTTTCCCTAAGAGAATTTTTAACTGGCAGGTAGAATATTTTAAAAGACATCGTAAATTTCTTTAGGTTGGGTGCATGCTCTCACTAATCCACAGACCTATCATTCTTTTTCCTTATCTTCAATCACATTTGTTCAAATGTATTTCTTAAATTTTATAGGCACTTGAGCCTACACATGTTCTTTTTTAACCTCTAATTTCTGGACTAGAAGTCTCTGTATCATTTGATAACTTGTTAACAGTACAAATTATCAGCTAATCTGTGGTTTAAGTCCTTCCGGGTGATTTTTAATACAACTTTAAGGATTGATAACAACAAGTAATCTGAGAAGGCATTACCTGGTAACATCTATCTGTTACAATGAGTCTTGCAACAACAACAAATCAAAACAACGTACACCAGTTGTCCCTGTCCCACCCCAGTAATACCTACAAAGCCAGAATCCCTGCAATTGGGTTTCAGAAATGTGGGCTTTTGGTTATTCCTTCTCTCCTTTTCCACAGAGCAACTGTCGTGAACTTAGGCTAATAGTGGCACCAGGGTTGGTATTTGGGAACTCCTGTCCAGATGGCTTCCTCTGTGGAGTTGGTCACACAGTTCATGCTCTGTAGGTCCAAGAAGCAATAAGATTGAGCAGTCACACTGAAACAGAGTCCCCAAATTCTTCCTTCAGTGTGTGTATGATTTCCATTTCTCTTCTTGGTTTTGCCTAAGTGTCAGTGTCACCTCCTAAATTTTACCAAGGTTCAGTCTTGGTGGCAAGCCCAATACTGGTGATCTATGTTTCTAGATTTACCTTGGTGCAAACCAATTAAAATGTCACTTGCTTGGATCCCACAAGAGTATGGCACTATGAAAATATGATGCTATTTTTTCTTCATTTTCATATCTCTTGTGCCGAATCTACCTAGCATCATAGTTACTACGTTTGGTTTCCCACTACAAATTTTTCTAATTAATTTGTACTAATGAACTTGCAAGTACTTTGTTTGAAAATTGGTTTCTTCTGTAATCAGATGCCAAGCTACCCATTCATGGCTTTCCAGATTTCCCAATGTGTAAATATTCTCTGCCACGCTGAATTATTTGAAGTAAATTCTTTCACTTCCTGCTCATCCTAAGTAAACCAACTCAAACTCCACCTCCTCTGGAGAGTTTATATATTATCCAGAGAAGGCTGTGAGGTATTCATATTTCCAGGGTATTCACTCCTACAAGATCTCAAGTGGTGCTTATGTTAGAAATAAAAAAGCAAAGAATGACTATACTGGAAATATTATCAGAAAGACATTCATAATACATAATGTATGTTTACAAAATTATTACTTGCCTTAAAAATAATGTACTATTAATTGAATTGAAATAGGCTAACCTTCCATACTGTATTTTTTTTTAATTCAAAGAATTGGTTTACCTCACAAAAAGTTTGACATAAGACTGCAAATAGAAGAACAAAAATCCGTGCACAAACTTACTACAAAATAAGATCTTTCCCTTTTCTTCTTCCATTTTTGTTCTCTTATACAAATTCTGGAGATGGAATCAGTATTATATACACGAAAACAGTGGTGATAAAAAAAAAAAAACAGAAACCTAATTCAGGCAAGATGATTCACATGTTTGTTTCACTTAAGTAACATAAAATATCATATAGGTCATGGTGTGGTTTATGTAACATAATGAGCATGGGAATGACACTTGTATAATCATTTAATATGATGTGTATTTATATAGCAAATGATGGGAGTTATGGAAATTAATACAAGCATTGTTAGAATAAAATAACACAACATATTTTAATATTTTTTGGCTTTTAAATGAAATTGTGAATCTTTAGACAAAATTATTAAAGTAAGATAATAATAGAAATATTCAAAAGATCACATCTCCATGATGAGTCCTAATTTCACTTCTAGAAATTAGGTTCTAGGCTGAAAAAATGAGAATTTTATTTCCTTTTCTTTATACATGTTATGTTGGTGTTTGATCAGAATATTTTATTACATATAAGATAGACAGTAGATATAATAACTTATAATAAAACAACTAAATAGTAATAATTCCTAAAATATTTTAATCTGATGTACACTGATTTTAAGCAAAGCAATGCATAAATACATTACTGCCATTATTATTTCATGAATTTCCTTCTTGGAACAGAATTTATGTATTTACTCTTAAAGACATCTGTTAATAGCCCAAGTAGATTTTATATATTCATGAAACTTTTCCCTAAATTTGATTTTGAGGAAGAGGGAGGAAGAAAGGTAAAGTAAAAAGATAATATAAAATGAAAGATAATTCTGCATTTATACTTCCCAGAAATTTGTGAATTTTTTTGTTGTTCTTCCCTGTGATTTTACTATACATTCCCTCAGTGCTTCAAGGTGCTACAAATACAATCTCAAGTTAAACAAAATTTAAGAAGTTTTAAGTGGCTATATGACAGGTTAGATGTGCTGTAGATGTTGCAGTGTGTCTACTGTTCTGATGTTCTTTAGAGAAATCTGATCTAGCTTTTTGCCTTTTTAAATCAATGTATTGAACAGTGACTGCAATATCTTCGAGGAAGAGAAGTGTTAGCAGTTAAGTACACATCAACGGAATTGCAGTAGAGAATAGACAATGTTAGGCCCAGCGAAAGTCAGGACTCACGGGATAGTGCTTTTGACAGGCTTATAATATAATTTGCAATATGAGAACTGATTCCATATTCCATAGTGCAAGTAAATAGGAATCGAGGGTTTCTCAATACTCAGTCATTTGCTTTATAAGGGAACACCTTAAAAACAGATCAGGAGAAAAGAGCCCCTTTAAGTGTTGTATAAGTTATCACAGTTTAGATGGAGAATGCCTCACCAAAGCTTCATGCACTCACAGGCAGGCTTTGTGGAAGATAACTGCATAATGGGGGCACTATACTCATTGCTGGAATCACTCCTGGTGAGTTGCATGGCTGAATGTGCCTGGGGAAGGTGGGGACTGGTCAGGAGAGGTGGGTCCTTGGGGACAGGACCTGGAGGGCTCTTTCTGTCTCTCTGTTTCCTGGCTGTCCTGACCTAAAGCAGTTTTTCCTCTTCTATGCCCCTCTGCCATGCACTTTCTGCCTGGGAGCCAGTGGACCATAGACTGTAATCATGAGTAAAATTAAAGCTCTCCTCTTTTAAACTGTGGGTGTCAGGTATTTGTCCCAGAGACAAAGAAAGTAAATAAGACATAAGTGTACACTTAATTGTATATAAGTATCTAGCAACCATATGAGGGATGTAGTTGGAAAAGTAGATAAATTTAAGATGTTATTCCTTTCCACAAAAATTTGCAATTTACCAGAGTGAAAAAAATAAAAATATGAACTTAAAATACATATTTATAAATAATGTATGCATATAAGATGAATATTATATAATATAGATAAAATATGTTACTAGAATTCAACATTGAATTGTGCACATTTAAATCAATCTACTAAGAAGGTAGGCTCATAATCAGATCTGTAAGCAGGAGTTAATATGAACAGGACAAAGAGGAAGCAAAGAAAGGTAATGACTATTCCATCATGAGACCAATGAGAAGGTCTAAAATAGAGCTATATAACTTTTGAAAAGGGTGACTATAGACCTGGGCAAGATTACTGAAACAGTTGTGTTGGGAGAGAGAAGAGAGAATTTATGCTGGAGGGACTGAGAAATAACGGTGGGATGCCACAGCCCTACATAGACTCTTACCCTTAACTCTGAAGAGAGAGGAATAAATCCTATTCTGTGTTTCCATTTGTTTCCCAGAGGAATGAAAAGTAGTGTTTTCTTAACCAGGAAGAACTGCATGCACATTTAAAAGAGCTTCTCGTTGAGGTATCAACTTCCCTTTTTGAGATTTCGCAGAATGTTTGATAATGAACTTGTGGTAGGGATGGAATTGTAAAGTGGGCCTGACTGTATCAATCAGCCCTCCACATGCGCCATTGCTACGTGTATATCACCTGGTTCTCAGAGGCGACTGTGACGTTTCAGGTTGCTCTTTTTATATCAATTTGCTTCATTCCATCAGCTCTTAACTTTCTCCAAATATTTATATGCATGCAGGGAGGGTGTCAGAAGAGTAATGCGGCTGTAATTATGAGGCCTTCTGGGACATTTTAAACCAAAGCAGCAATGTAGAAACTGTGGGAAAACAAATCCCTGAGAGGAAAACGTCCACCAGCAGGGGAAAACAGGGCCTCGTGATCGGAGTGTAGAAATGGAGACCACGGGCAAATCCCCCAAACACGGAGCTCGAGAGGATGACCGCTCAGGGCTTACCGACACGACTCTGGCCGCAGACTGCCCGGGTAGAGATCCCGAGGCCTTACCAGTCACCCGTGTGTCCTCGGGAATGCAGGATGCGCAGTGTAAACAGTGTAGAGTGGATTTAACTCACGAAACATGACACCTTTAAGAGTGAGGGGTGGTAGGAGCACTGAAGTTTATATGATATTTTGGAATGTTTATTTATTAATCGCAAAAAAAATTCCTTCTAAACACATATGTTAATCCAAAGGCCATTTAAAAAAATCACTTTCAAAAGAAAATATATAGTCATACATATTAAAATAAAATAAAAGTTTTATTCTCTATTGAACATTTTAGAGGAACACAGGTAGAAAAATATTTTGGCATATTTTCATGCATCTTAATCATTTTTTTTAATGGTACATTTTATTTTTTAATTTTATTTTGTTTTATTTTATTTTATTTTATTTTTGTGCTGGGGATCAAACTCGGGCCCTTGTGCTCACTAGTCAAGCACGCTAACCACTGAGCTAAATCCCCAGTCCCTAATGGTACATTTTAGATGTACATAGTGATAACATTCATCATAGGGGATTTGTACCTGTACATGACATATCTTGTTGCTTCTTTTTCTCCCACTCCCCTCACCCCCTCCTCCCTCCCTATCTACAAAAGCTTTTTTTCCATTTTTTCCTTCCATTTCTCATTTCTCTTGTCCTCTGTTCCATTCCCCCTCCCGTGTTCCCTTTCCCATTTGGACATTTTCTTCTCTTTCCCAATACATTACATTTTAGTCTTTATTTACACTCTCAGTTTCTCACACCAAATTTGTTTCTTCAGTTGCGTTAATGATTTTGGTCCCTAGAACATAGTTTGTTTTTATATGTATTTTTATATCTTACTTTTTAAAACAAATTTATCAGAGTTTCGTTTATATGTCACAAAATTCACTCATTTTAAGCACACAAGTCAATGTTTTCAAACAGATTTATGGAGTTCTGTGAACATCACCATACAGGCATTCTGCTTTTAACTTCAGAAAGTTACCTGCCAAGCTCTTTCAAGTTCTTTTTAATGGTTAATTTGAAAATATTGATGTCTTCAATGGGTTCCTCTATCAGGACCTTTTTCTTTCTTTTTCTTTTTTTGGAGCACCAGTGATCAAATCCAGGGCCTTGTGTATTCTGGGCATGTGTTCTACCACTGAGCTACGTTCCGAGCCCTGGGGAATAATATTTTAAATGAGAAAATGATCACCTGATGGCTGCTAGGGTACCTGCTAAGCTCTTGGCGATTATTCCTAAAGAAAAGTTATCTTCCATTCTAATTTTATTCAGTATGCACATAAAAACACCTACTTAAAATCAGGACCAAATAAGTTGGGAATTCTGAGGGGTGCACAAGATGTAGTGCTAAAAATATTTTTAACTTAATTAAATGACATATACCAGCCAATATTCTAATCTAACACCATTGTATAAAAATATAATGTACCTAATTTTAAATTTTCTACTAGCCACATTAAAAATTTACATAAAATTACACAAGTGAAAAATTAAAAAAAAAAGATATGTACATAATCTCTTCTAAATCTTTTCTTTGGTACTCTCTTCTTGATTCATTTTCATTACTTTTGCCATTGCATAACCATTATTTTTCTATAACATTACTTTTAAGATAGTATTCATGATTATTATAAATGATTTACCCTATTTAAATCCATAACATTGCAGGTTTTCTAGTATTGTTAATTACAGTATACTGTATATATTTTTCAATAGAAACAAGGAACTCCAATATTTTTCCTCCACAAATTAAGATTTACTATGGGGCAATTTTAGAATTTAGGAATTAAATATTGCATAAAGCTTGATTTCTCCTAAATTTCTTGATTTCCCCATCGCTATGGTATGGATACGTTTTATTTTTTTTCTGTTTGCAAAATTTGTCTTCCACTATGCTATTTCATAAAAAGCTTCAAAAGCTGATGAATTTTGGTGCTTTATTTCTCAATATTTTATTATAACTTTTCTGGTGATTTCTAAGAACATGATATAAAAACTGCAAAAGAGCGTTGATACCATTTGATAATGTACTGTACAGGTTTACTTCTAAAGCAGTTCTTCAAAGGCTCAAATGTTTCTGATAGTTTGTTGAAGGACGATGAAAAAAAGTTTGTGCTTCCATGTTAGCTTTTTTTAAAATTCTCATTCATCATCAGTTTAATCACAAAAATTCTGTGCTTTAGTCAACTGCATTGTGTGGAAATAAGATAATTGCAAATCATAACAATAAAAACTTCCATTTCAACTGGAGATATTCTCAGTTTGGAAACAAAAGTATAAACTAGGTATACACCACTGTCAATTCCACAGTCGATTTCATAGGTTTCCTTACTTTCAAAGATTATTTTTTAAATGGCAGTTGACTATACGGATATTTATATTATCAACACAAAACAAACAATTTTATTTTAAATTTTAACTAATTTTAACCTCGAACTTTGTTTCAATTCAGCGGTGTCAATTATTTTAAACTTCACTTTTATAAATAGTATGAAAATATTGAAATGAACTTGGGCATTTGAAGCATTTGGTAATGAGGACATAACACTAATATTACTTAGTAATATACTACAAGGTCCTTCCACTTCGTAGAGGCAGTATACAGTTCTCACTTTCTTTTATCTTTGTGTACAAAAATATTTAGGCTTAAACATGAATAAAATGAATGAATTAAATGAATTTAGTCTGAAAGAAAAGGCCTGTCTTCAGCGTGGTATGTAAGTTTACCTTCTTTAGGGTTAGGGTTTGTTAAATTTTTGTCTTTGTTACAGTTATATATCAACAACTGCTAACTTTGGAAGTAGTTGTTGATACTTCAAAGAACTCTCTGTTGGATTTTCATGTGTTTTGTGCTATCGGTGCAGTTACTATACAGAGTAGTAAATGTCAACTAACAATTTGTGCAAAAGTTCATCTTTCTTGTGAAGCGAAAATTTTAAAGTATTTTAAAATAATT
Source organism: Hystrix cristata (assembly GCA_004026905.1). NCBI lineage: Eukaryota > Metazoa > Chordata > Mammalia > Rodentia > Hystricidae > Hystrix > Hystrix cristata. The sequence continues at coordinate 2,341 of PVJO010022643.1, read as the reverse complement.
TTTATTTTTTGCAAAAAGGAAAAAGCCATCAAAAAATAAAGTAAGTATTTCTGAGTTTATAAGATGGAATAAGTAATAAAACCTCCACAAAAGGACACATATATTACTCTTGAATTTCAGTGGCTAAATGGCTAAAAGGCTGAAAGGTAGAGTCTGACCAAACCATTCTGACTTACACAAACATTAATAATAATAATGCATTATTCAAAAATGAAAAAAAAAACAAAAAAACTAGACCAATACTTAGGAAGTGGGACAAGAAGTATGAATTTGAGTCTCCATGTAGACCTGGGAATATGAGCCTCCTACTTGGCAGTCATTGCTGTTACTGCCTGTGCATAATGGATCAGTAAAAAACTCCATGTGTCAAAAGGATGATCACGAACTATACTGATGATACTTATGTTTCCACATAATACACTTGAATATTAGTTTGACTGTGTGTGTGGGGGATGCCAAATTTCAGTTAATTTGGGGTTGCCACGACTCTCTCCACATGGTCCAAGTTGTCTTCTTTCCGAGCCACTTGCTATTCTTCATTCAGTAGGTGGGGATACAATTCGGATTAAGCTTGGGTATTTTGTGGCTTTTGAGCATGGCTGTTGAGAGGAGGTATAAAGCCTTTACCTTTCTAGTTTCAGGTGCTGCATGTAGCACAGGGCGAACAGATGGTGCTGACAGTGTCCATGAAGGGGAGAACAAGCAAGGAAAGTCTGTCTGTGGCTAATCTGGGTTGAACCTCATAGGCTCGAACTAAGTCATATTTATTGAGCATTTCTATAGACAAGGTATTATCTAGCTCTTCTGATACTCATGGAGGCTCTGGGTCAGTCTTGTCATCTCCTCTACCGAATTTCCTCTTCTCTTAAGTACATATAAATGAACCTCGTGACTATCTAAAAATTCTGTGTAAAATTGAGTAGGTCTTCGAAAATCCAAATGCATAAAGGGGGCATCGGTGGCTTCAGAGAAAACATGTTTGATGTGAAAAATGTAGTTGGTCTTAATAAACTGTTAGCATTCTTCAACACTTTTTTCTTTATCTCTATCCCAGCTGTACTGATGAGGAAACTAAAATACAGAATATCCAGAGTACATTCTGCTAGGCCACACAGTGAGTGCAGATAGAGCCAGAGGGCCTTTATGAAATCCAGACTGTCAGGCTAATATTCTATCAACTAGACCTCCATGTGAGTCTCATGTAGGTAGATCGTTTCTGTGAAACAATCATAAAAGCAAATCAGAGCAATGTTTCATTCCATGTGATTTCTAATTTGAAATGCAAACAATTGCCAATTTGTTCGACTTGTATTTATGATTATTTCCTTGTGAATTACTCATTACTAAATGCTTTATACATATTTTCTCTTTCTTCCCAATGTCTATGGAATGATCGTAGCATAGAAAATGTTGGCTTTTGAGGATTTATTAATATCTCCTTTTGAAATAACTTTTATTTATAAAACAGAATAAAAGCACTTTAAAGAGACAAATCTTGAGTCTGAATTTCCTCTCAGACAATAACTTCTCTGATGTGCTTAATAAGAACTACATAACGAGTTTTATTTAAAGAATCCATTATATAAGAAGTAGAAAAGTGAATATGCACACTTGAACTTAGTTGAGCACAGCCTTGCCATCAGCTCCATCTGACAGATTTTTAGTCTTGACTGAAAGCCGAAGGCATCTTGCTGTTTGCAATACTGAATCTGGTTTCACTTTTGCCAGTAATGGAAAAAACAAACTCGTGGCCATGATACGGCTGCATGTATCATATGCTTACCGTAATCGCAAAATTTAACTCTATGTGAAGAACTGAACCTATTATTTCTTTTTGAACATGAGACCTAATCAAAGCATTTTATAACTGGTAAAATAAATATCCCTTTAGTCAGAAACTTAACAAATCCAGGGTGGAATACAGATCTTGGTAATTTGATTCAGAATATTGCCTTTACACTGTGCTTGGAATTGTGTCAATGTCAAATAATTTGTTTTAAAAAAGAAAGCAGAGCCCTTCCCTCCCAAAAGGTCCCCCTGCCGCCTTTGGACCTGGTGGCTATAAAAAGGCAACACTATGCGTGTTTTTAAATCTTTTCTGTATAAAACTCGATGCAAATTTAAAACAGCCTAAATATTACAAAGTGCAATATCTATTTTTAAAAACAGAAATTAAACACTGTTAAATAGTAACAGTAATTTCTTTAGGCCAGGGAGGAAGCAGAACCATTAGAAGAAATCCAGAGAAGATTAACCTGCTTATTAACCGGCTCATGTGACTGAATTATAAGCAAAGATTAAAGAAAAAGGAATGAGAGGTATGTTGCGAATGAGACTGAAA
>PVJO010022642.1:0-27653 GCA_004026905.1 Hystrix cristata | reverse complement strand
TTAGCATAAATTTACAGGAAAATGCTTTAATTCAAAAGAGTAGAAGAAAATGGGCGGGGAGGGGGGACGGGTGCCAGCTCTGGCAAAAATCAAGCCTGTGCCCTAGCAAAGGGAAGTTAAAAAAATTAGGGAAAGGCCTTCCATTTGAGGAACTGAGCAGGGTGCAGGTCTGAAGAGGAGGATCAGACTGGCCCCTTCACAAAAAACAGTGATCAGTGTTTTAGGGTGCTGCGATAGGCTGGGGTCTGGTTGATCATTATCTCAGTCAGTGTGACAGCTGTGAAGTGCAAGGTTTCCTAGCTCTGGAGGAATCCTTATGGCTTGAGGGACAATTTCGTTCCCATGAGGTGATTGTTCTTCTTGGGAGGGTGATCTCACCATGGGGTACTATGTGAGGCTCTGATTTTCCTGAAATATGAGGTGATTAGAGGTTTGAAGACTTCTAGACATCACTCCAGGGGGTTTGGAACTGAATGTTGTAAAAGCTGGTAGTTGGACATCCCTGCAAATCCTGAAAATTACTTTAGTTATTCTTATCTTGATATCCTCAGTCTTAAAGGGCGGTGAGATAGGCTAGGTAAGTTTAGGGCTAGCAACCCTTGTGATGCAGACACTCCCTGAGAGATTAGCATGCCTACATGCAGAGCTGAGCAGAGATCTGTGCCAAAGTTTTAAGGTAAGAAATGAGATACACAAAATGAAAACAGAGGTGCCAAACTTCAGCCTGCTTTGAGTTACCAATGGGCATCTGCATGTTGGGGCTCTAGGTCCCTGGCTGCCTCAGAAGAAAACATAACTCCTTTTTTAATGAGTAACAGATTAAAGAATTTGTCTGTCCTCTGTCCCCCTAGTGGTCTCTAACTGTATCAGATCTCAGATGCACACCCTGAAATCACAGCCACCTAAGAGGCTGGAGCAGCAGCTGCTACCAGGAGTCAGATGTCCCTGTGGAGCGACAGCATGCTATAAGGATGACAGGAACCTCAACAGATGAGTTCTGACCCCCAGCATACCTGAGTCTGGCTTTGCTTCTGTTCATATCGCAAACAGAGGCAGCCAGGACTTGTCCCCCAGAGAAGTGCATTGAGTCTCAATGCCCCCTGCCTGAGCGTTCTGGTCCCTCAGCTCTTAGACTGTAGAACCTCGGAGGACGAGTCTTCTGACCGACACCTTTTTTGTGCCCAGAATGGAGCTTGAGCCAGGGCCTTTGCCCTGAGCTATAACTCCAGCCCTTTTTAAAATTTCTTAATTTGAGACAGGGCCTACCCAAGCCACTAAATCGCCCAGCCTGGGCTCAAACCTCCAGTCCTCCTGCTTCAGCCTCCCACAGTACTGGGATTACAGATGTGCACCGCCACACCTGGCTTCTGGCCGGTGCCTTCTGAGTTGGGAAATAGGGGACCATTGTGAAGGTTATAAACAGAAATAGCTGCCTGATAGAAGATGCCATCCAGATGAAGCTGTCATAGGAGGGCTGGGGGTACCCATCCATGCAGTCCTGTCCTGCCGTCTGCTTTGGTGACACTTGTGAGCATGAGGAACCCCACTACGTGTGTAATTTTATCACTGGGTGAGATATTACATATTGAAGCACCCTGAAAAGTATGTAGCACGGTACATATTAGTGTTTCTCAAGCTGGTTTTATGTTTTAATATTACTAGTAAAGGAGTTGGGACTACAGTTTCAGCTTAGTAAAATACAGCATCTCAGAAGTTTGATAAAGAGCCCCTCATGCTTCTGAATTATTCTTCAAAAGATTCGCACTGGGCAGATCACAGGCTACTTCAGACAGGAAGCAGTCTCACTAAGTCCTGCACATAGACAAGCGGTGTGCCTGGATGCTGTCGATTCTTTGCCACAAGATCACAAAGCGTGTTAAAGTTCAGAAAAGCACACTCACTGGGAAGATCATCTCCCAATTATGTGTCTATGGAATCAAATGAAGATGTTTTGAAGAGAATTATTTCCCATGTATGAGATAACTCGGTTCTGAAATCTTGATTTTGAGGATAAATTGACTGAGGATTTGAAAAATCTTAGTAACCGGACAAGAAAGAACAGAGACTGGAGAGTGTGGAGGAAGTGGCGAAGGCAGCGGGTAGCATGCTATGAGGAGAAGTGCTGCTCCTGGACACTGGGGACCCCGTTTCCTGAGGCTCCATGCCGCTGTCTCGGGCTCTGTGTAGAGAGTGTGAAACAAGCAATGTGAAAGAGAACCGAGTGCAGAAGTCCCCGCAGGAGTGTAAACCATGCCGATGTAAGGTGGTGTTATAACTTCAAGGACAGTAATTTCTAGAGCATTGAGAAATTTCTCAGGGCTGTTGGACAATAGCAGAAGTTCATTTTTCAGATTTGGAAAGCAATTTGTTTTATTTGGTGGCTAACTAAGAAGAAACTCCCTGACTCGCCTTCTGGCCCTGCAAACCCAAAGGCAGTGAGAGGCTTGTGCTGAGAGGGGCTTGCTGGGGTCTGCCGCTGGCTTGGCCCCAGCCAGACAATCACACAGTCCTCAAGCACTTGCCCGTGGTACAGCTTATTCCAGCAAGTGACAGCTGCAGAGTCAGTGACAACCACCAACATACAAAGACTATGTTCTTGAGGATATAAAAAATTTGAACTCACATCACTGATTTTATCATAACCATTCAGAACTCCATTCAACCCCCAAATTCCAGGCAGTGCGCAGCCTTCTGCAGTGAGCTGTGACTCTAATTCTTGTCAAAGGGGAGAGTCCTGGGATAGGTGAGGCAGAGCGAGACTCAATTCCTTCTTCCCAGTTAAAATTTACCTTTCACCCTCTCGAATCTAAAATTGTGGGATTTCCTTTTAGATCCCAATTGGCTAACTCATTTTTTTAAAGTAATTTCAATTCTATTCAATTTTTTACATCTCCTTATAAAAATAACTTCCATTGCAAATGAAATCATCTTTCCTTACCTTCTCCCTCACTCTGTCTAGCAAGGTCTTTTACATCTATTCTCAACAGCTTCGTAATCATTTCTGTTTTTAATCAGCATGGTATAACTTGCTTCAAAATACTTGTATTTCTCCTCCTGGAAGCATATTTACGCAGCATTGGAAACCAGAGTTAAACACAGATGTTAAACCTAGACAATTGGAGGAAATAGAAATGTATAAAATTGCCTATATGTGGAGCTGAAAGGACGTTTGTTGTCTGTTAGTCAAGTTCCACCATCTTGTGCCCGAAGAGACCCAGTGACCTGCCAGGTAGTAGGGACCAAGGAAGTGGGGTAAGGGGAAGAGGCACTTTCCGGTGACTGTCCAAAGTTATGTTAAATTACAGTATAAATGTGACAATAATTCTACATTTACTAACTAATTTTACTGTGAAAGATTTTAGTTTTTTTTTTTTAACAAATGGAGCTAAAAGCCACAGAATCTTAATTTATAAGCCATTGGCAAGAACTCAAGACCAGAAGAATCCATACAGGTATTAATAAAGCACTATCTTTTTGCATTTAATTTTCCAGTTCAAAAGTGTCTTAGAGTTTGTCTAATCGAACTTTCTACGTGAAGAAATTGAGTCCCCATGTAGGAACATTACAATAATACTTTAAGGACACAGAACTAGTTAATACGATTTAATTTCATTTTTACATCAAATTAAGCAGAACTCCTTCTCAGAAAAAGAGCTCGGAAGAGAGGATGGGGGAAGAAGCCTGCCTCCTTGTGTATGGCCTAGAGATCCCTTTAAGTGCCACAATCTCAGCCACAACCAGCACCAAGTAGCTCTGTCTGTTTCCTGTCTGCCACTCTGCATCTGCAATGTCCCCCTTGGTGAGAATGAGGCCCCCTTCCTACTCAAGAAGACTTCTCAATGGAGGGTGGGCATCTCCAGCCACAGGACAGATGTCTTCCATGAACTGCAGAGCATAGACGCCCTGGACCAGAAGAGCCCAGGAAACTGCCAATGGGAGTGGTGCCTCTGGCACAGCAGTGTCCTTTGCCCCCATCCCCCCTGACCTGCTGGACCTAGGCCACTCCATGGTCCTTCCAGCAGCAGAACCTAGCAGGCTATTCTGGGAGGGATAGGCCACATCCTCAAGGACAAGCAGGGAGTTGACATATGAAGCAGCCCTGGGCGGGGGCTCTGGATTAACACCCATTTCCACCACCAGCTCCTCTGTCTTTACTTTTCTTATCTGTAAAATGGGAATAATAATATAAAAAATGGGAATAATAGCATTGAGCTTAAGGCCTATATAAGAATAAATGACACTATTCATGTATAATGTTGCACACAGAGCCTGGCACATGGCAGGCTAGGATCCAAAGACTGGGTAAAAGCAGGGCAAGGAGCAGGTGGGGTCGGACAGATGAGATTGCTTTCCCGAAATCTCACCAGTCGTTGAACATAGTGGCAAAGCTGTTGTAATTGGATCTTCCTGGAAGATTTAGAGCAGCATGAATTCTTTAGTGTCTGAAGACTTGATTCTCAAATTCTTTAGCCAGTTCAATATTTAAATGTTCCTATTGCATAACTTTACAAATTATGCAGAGACCCTAAAGGTCAGGGTCTGTGTACCACTGCACCTCAGCATTTGCCCTAAGAAAAAGCAAACAAAAAATACCTCATAAGGTAAATTTTTTCTAATTTGGAGGTTAAAAAGCCTGAGGTTTAAAGAAATTTTCCACTTCAAACCTTTAAAAACATTTAACTTAATTTGAACGCAATTAACATTTAAATTAGAAGGTTTAAACTTCAATTCCACATTTCCATCTCTTATTTCACATGATTCTCAAGACAAGGCTGGGGAACAAGGCTGAGACCGCCCCCCACAAACCCACCCTTTCTGACCACTGTGCCCAAGCTGCATGGAAAACACAGAATTCTGGGCTGCCTGTGCTGGCCTCCGGACGTGATTTAGACCTGCCTCTGGATCCCACTCAGAAGGCTCATGTCAGAGCCTGGTCTCCTCCGCGGCTTCCAATTTTTAACATTTGTCCAAATATTTCATTTCTTTCTCTGTCAGCTATTAAGCACACCTTTGGCAAACATTTTTCTTTCCATCTTTAAGTGTTCATGTCCCTGTCCACTTCTCACTTTGAAGTCCTCTTTTTTTCTATTCGATTGCTCCCAGAAATTAAATCTTCTTTTAAACATAGGAGCACAGTGCCTCAGCTCAGTGTCCCGAGCCGGCTCAGCCTGCAGCTGCAGCAGGCCCAGGTGTCTCCCCTCCTCAGGGCAGTCCAGGGCTGTAGAATCAGGGTGCCGCAACTACATCCAAAGGTTGTTCTCAAGTGAAAGAAAGGATGCCTCTAACAGGCACTCTGTGGCTGGAAGCTTTCTTTAATCGTTGATAAAATATAGGTCAGCAGAACAGAACCGCATCTCCTTTTCCTGAACAATGTTCCCACTGGCCATTTCAGTGGTACCTTCCTTCCCCTCTGAGAAGCTGAGAGAGGTGATTTGGTTCCTCTGCGGGTCCTGGGTCTCTCCATGGCACCGCGTAGCCGTGAATGAGACCACTCCTGCCTCCCTGACGCACAGGCGCCTCTCCATCTGTTCCTTCAGCCTTGAGCCTGCATCTTCCTGCTCTGCACCTTCTCTGAGCACACTGAAATGACAAGGACCTTGCTTTCCCTTCTGTCGGCATGGCCGGCCTCTTACCTGCCACCAGCACGGTCCACTGTCTCCATCTGGCCACCAGGAGCCGCCCTCCTCACAGACCTGCAATCGGCCCTGGAGGTCATTTCCCCTACTTGATGTTTCAGTGCCTGCTCTGCCTGCGCTACAAGGCTGACTACAGATGATTCCTCAGAGTTACCCGGGAGAAGAGGAAAACACGTCTTCTAATTACTGCAGGGCAATAATTAGATGCTACTAGAGGTGGCTAATTCATAGTTTTTTTAAAGAACTCTCTAGGTTTTCCGGCTCCCTCCCCGCCAGTGTTCCATTCAGCAGCCGAGCCTCAGGGAATAGCTCCTCCCTGAGAGACTGTGTGGTGTGGAGACCACTACTCCTCCATCAGGATGCAGGCCTCAGCGGCCAGGGCCGTGGCAACAACTCCAAAGTGCTTATATTGTTTAATTTTTTTTTTTTTAAATTTTGAGACAAGGTCTGACTACATAGTTCAGGCTGGCCTTGAACTCACTGTGTAGCCCAGGCTGGTCTTGAGCTCATGGTGATCCTCCTGCCTCAGCCTTCCAGAGTGTTGGGATTACAGGCGAGCACTGCCATGAAAATGGTCCTTTAAAGAACTTCCCATCGCACTCACCCACCTTCAGCATACAGGACACAGATTCCATTTTTCCACACAGAAAATACACAAACTAACCTACAATAGCAGCTGTTTGAAACTTCTCTGCATGCAACTAATCTTGCCAGCAACTGGGATTTCCTCCCCTCCTCCAGATATTTGCCCTGCCAGCCAATTACTGCTTCACTCGGGTCCCTGGGGCTAGGTCCTGTGTTGGCTGTGGCCACTTGCTCTCTCCCCAGCTCAGCTTGTGCCCAATTCTTGTCTACTCTCCTGGCCTGGAAATGGACTAACACAACCTGGCCACTCAGAACCATCTCCGCACCACCTCAGCTTCCCACCCCTTTGCACACCGTTCAGGGCAGCAGGGCGGCTCTCCCTCCATAGGACAAGGCTGCCAACCAGGGGGCCTCCACCATGTTTCCATGGTTCATTCTATCCCTGACCCACTGTGGCAGAATGTCGTGTGCTGCCAACAATAGAGATGGAGCAGGTTGATTTAGAAGCTAAATGAGAATTATCAGCAGTTCGTTTCTTGCGTCTGAGGAATATTTCAGAGGCTGAAAATAGTGTCCTCACCAACTAAGACAAGGAACTCCTTGAAACCCTGGAGTCTTGTGTCACTGTTATTTCTGCCTAGTATTCCTAGCACCTATGACGTGCTGGGTACATGGAGGTGCTCAGTAAAGACAGTGTGGCACTTGCTGATCAGGAGTTTAGGGTTTAGGGACACGCGGGGGCTCCCACCTCTGTTTGGTGATTCCTTACCTGAGTGACTTTGGACAGCCTTCGTACTCTCGCAGATGTCTTCTGGTAGTATGCGGGTTTACTCAGTCATCTGACAAAGATTTATTAGGCTTAAAGCCCAATCGATGTTTCAGCAGACCAAAAAAAAAAAAAATTGAGTAAAAGTCATGTGAGTTTAAATAAAGGCAAGTCGAAGCTGACAGGCTCACTCAGGGGTTGGATACAGGGAGAGAGGAAGAATGGTCCGAGTGGTGCCTCAGGTTCTGGGTGGGACAGTGGGCTGCTGGGAAACCGGGGAGCCTGGTGTTTGAGGGGTGATGGGAGGTCTCTCTGGAAGGCCGACAGTCTAGGATGCTGGCAAGGGCTCAGCAGGAGTCTGTCACTGAAGGCAGGAGGCGACCATCTGATGATGTCTCAATGTAGTAGGCATTTGACCCTTGGGATGAAAAGGCATTAGTCGGGAGAGAAGGCGGTGGCAAGGAGCAAGAGACACTGAACCCTGGGCAGCTTACCCACAGTGATCTGGGAGGAAAGCAGGAGCCAGGCAGGAATACAGGTTAGGGGCACTGATTTTTTGAGGGGTGATTCTCGTGGGCCCTGACTGCACATTTGCTGGGCCCACAGAGGGGCCCAAGAATCTCAGGCCCACTGACCACCGTGAACTCAGCCACAGAACAATGGGGACGTGAGAAACGGCTAATGAAAGAACTGCCCAGCACACCTGCAGATTTTGTGGGATTTTGTCAGTCAAGAAATAGTTTTCAACAAACAAGTTTCCAAATGGAAATGGCTTCCAGGTCAGTACTGCTGGGGAGCCTCGCTTCACTTCCCTCAAAGAGCAGTGGTTCCCCAAGTGGCCTCCGGGACCCCAGCACTACCACTCCACCACTTGTCACTTCTTTGCACTCTGCCTCTGCCAGGAAATAAGCTGCAGAGACATAGGACCTCCGTCCTTTGCGGGGTTTCCTGGTGTCAGTGAGTTTCTCCACCCTTCCTTGTGTTCCCTTCATGGTTGGAGGTAGAGTCTCACCCAGCACTGACTTCCTTGCGAGGTCCAATCTTATTCTCATTTTCTAGTTGGAAAAGTGGTTATCTCAAAACAGCAGCCTCAAAGTCTTAGCTAAGGAAATCTGATTTGTTTTACTTTTTGTACTTCTCGTAGACCTCTCATACAGAGTGCAGATCAGTGAACGACTTGGAAAGGTGAAGTATTTAAAGATTTTCCTTTTTAGAGCAGTGTTAGGCTCACAGCAAAATTGAAAGGAAGGTACAGAGAGTGCTCACCCCACAGGAACCACCTCCTCATTATCATCAATGCCCCGCACCGGTGTGGGTACATTTGTTCCAATTGCTGGCCCTACGTTGATACCTTATAATCATCCAAAGCCCGTAGTTTGCACTGGGGCTAGTTTGGGGTCTTGTACATTCTGTAGCTTTGGACAAATACATCATGACAAATACATAATGATATCATCTGTCATTATCCAGTGTATGTCTGCTGCCCTAAGCATTCTCTGTGCTCCGCCTATTTATCCCACCCTCCCTTTGACCCCACTGAGGCTGTTTTTACTGAGGGCAGAGTGGCAATGCTAACATGTAGCTCACACAGTATACCAATACTGATTGCTTCAATTGAGTGTCAGCATCTTATGGGTCATTGGGTTGTCAATGAGCCAGTGAGCTCTGAAATTTGTCCTCATGTCCTCTGCACAGACTGGTTACACTTTCTGACCACAGAGATTCCCTTACAATTCCTGTGCCACCAACCCTTATCCAGGGTCCTTGAGCCCTTTTCAAGAAACAGGTATTCAGTGTCGCACATGAGATGAGTGGTTCTATGACACATGCCCAGAGTCACGAAACTGACCGACAGCCCAGCTCTGTCATGTTTTCTTTGTATAGTGACACCTCACAGAACCTTCTCTGTATGTTTTGAAAGCACATATAGATAGTTAAACTATGAAAATTCTGTAGAAGGTGAGCTCTGAAAAGAGGCTGAGTACAAAACTAAGTCGTGTGCTGAGCCTTCTCCTCCCCCAAGGCAAGGTGCGGCAGGCAGCCGGATGCCAGCAGCTGTGTTAGGATGACACTGAGCGGTGCTCCTGAATAGAAGAGCAGCTGCATAGTGAAGAGAAGCACTTTGCCATCACTTGCAAGGGGAAGAACAAATCATAGGTGCACCACGGGCCATGCGTGAAATCCCACGGCGGGAAGCCTCGGGTTGCACTTAGGGTACCGAGGAGCAACGGCATACTGATTGCAGCACTCAGCACCCGGACATTACTGGGTACCAGGGCCAGCACGTGCAGAGAGTGAGGGGGCAGCTCCCAAAGAACTGGCCTCAATCACCAGTTCCACTCCCTCTATGATTTCTGCCCTCTGCCCTCTGCCTGCAGCCTCTGTCTCCTTAAGCCTCAGTTTGTTCACCTGTAAAATAGGGCAAAATCATCTCTTTTTTTCATAAGAATGATGGGAAGCCAAATGTATTAATGTTTGTGAATAGTTTACATGAAATATTTGTAACTGGGATGTGAAAACAAAGGACTGTCCCTCTGTCCTACCCCAAGTCCCTTGTGACCTCTCTTTGTAGCCACTTACTGTGCCAGGCAGTCACCCAATGCCACATCCAGCCCAGCCCAGACCAGCACTTAGCATCAGACAGTGTTGGCACCATCTTAAGGGAAGGTTGTTCTGGGAAGCAAAGAGGTTTCTTTCAAGAAAGAGGGAAATCTTTACTTTCCTAACTCTAATGAGAATTTGTACATCCTGCTTGCAGTGACTATTTGGGAAGAGTAGACACACCTAGTTTTTGAAACAGCTGAGCTCTGCTGAAAGAGTAATTAGGTTCTTGAAATGTATTGCTGTGAATAAGTAGTTTCAGAGTAGTTAATTTGGAAATCTATGCTATGATATTGTCTTGTGATATTACTAGCGGAGTATGGGGAAAGGGGGTCCATCAAGTAAAAAGACATTTTATTAATTGATTTCCACCTTTTTTTTACCTCTCATTTCAGAACGGTTTGATCACCACTGTCCCTGGGTAGGCAACTGTGTGGGGAAAAGAAACTACAGATTTTTTTATATGTTTATTTTATCCCTGTCTTTTCTGACAGTCTTTATATTTGCATTCGTTATCACCCACGTCATTCTTCGTAAGTATGCTGGCGAAATCAGATTACGTATGTAACCATTTGCCTGACCTTGGTTTTCTGATTTAATTTCGATTTACTATTTTGATCATTTCGGGCTTTCTCTTCCTTCTCTCTCCCCATTTCCCCTCCTCACTTCCAGCCTGCCCCCTTTCCGTTTGTCACTTCCTCCATCCCTCTTTATCCCTCCCGCCCCCACATCCTTCCAACTGCAGTTCCTGAGGTCGCACCTAGACCAGCTTGCATTTCCACTAACAAGACTTCTTCCCGGCAACACCTATCCTCCCCATTCCAGTGTCAGTGACTTCCGCTAAGAGAGCCTCTAAAACTTCATCCCCACATTTTGCATGAAGCACCCAGCGGTAGCCATTGAATACTAGATCCTGTATTCTTAACAAGATGTCTGCTTATGCAGGAAGTCTTCCTTCTCGGGGAAAACATGTCTAAGGAGAAAGACTAAGTTTTCTTTTACGTGCATCTATAGATGTTAAAAATACACACTTAATGAGGTATTCAGTTGTCTGCCGGAACATGAGCAAACTACCCCTAGCATATAAAGAAAGCAGCTTTATTAAAAATTAGATTTAGATGTAAATGATCTTAATATATTTGCCTAAACAAATGGCATTTTCTCATTCCCCATTCTGAAAGTCATACTTTGGAATTTCTTTTGTCTCCTGGTCATTCACTTTCCTACAATAGTGAGTGATGAGAAGGAAGTTAATTGACCTCGAACTATAAATTCAAACCCATAAAGTTCCACTAGAGTGCTGTTAGGAACATTAAAGGCCAACCTTGCCTCTCATCCACATTCTTGAAGGACAGCCACCCATTACCAAGTACACAGCTTTTCTCTGGCTGTTTCTGGAAGGATCTGAATGGAGGCCTCACTTTCCAGCCACAGTAGCACTGACTCACAGATGGAGCAACCTGAGCTGTCCCTCCTCTTCTCCTGGGGTCGGGTCTGTGTGAAGGTTGGGGTGTGGGGGACTGAATGACTGGAATTCTTTCTCTGTGAATGGTAGTCCAATGTGAACACTAAATGAACTATCCTCATTCTCACAGATGGTTTCAATCCTAGCTCCCATTCTTTCAGACTATAATCCTGTTGTACAAACATGACCCGAACTTGTGTTTGGTAATATATGCATGAGAGCCATAACTTAGTGGCATTCAAGAGATGATTGATATTCCTTAGAGTTGTCATCTATGCCAGTTGGACTAGATGTGGGGGGCTCTGTAGAGGCCTCTTTCTCTCCATTTTCACAGTCCTAACCTGGCAGCAATGCGCCCCGGGACCTATCTGTAGATTCAGAGACAAAAAAGCGTAGAGAAAGCCTAGAGCATTAAATGTTACTTTCAAAGAAGCACTTGTTGACATAACCAGAGAATAAATAAGTACCAATTCCAGCACACACATGATGCTAAAAGGTAGTATTTTACCTTACATTGCTATATCTTCTTTGACAGGTTCAAAACACTTTCATATATATTATTGCTTGGTATTTATGGCCTTGGCCCTACATTTTGAGCATGTAGGGCCACTTTCTACTTGCTCAATGATGTCAACTCCAGGAACACACACACACACACACACACACACACACAGTCTCTCACACACACTTGTACAACTTCACACTCTCACAGACTCACAGATGCTGTCACACACCACATCCACTCATACATGTATGCCTCAGGCCTGTGATACTCACCCGCACACTCACATACTTGTCTCACAGTTTGCAGTCTGCCCCCTGCCTCCACAGTCAGCTTGTAATGTACATTTATTTCACTTTCACCGTCACTAAAGTCTCCCTCACTCTGACTCCATCCAGCAAACTGGAGTCTACTGTAGTTTATGCTTAAATACTGTTCATCTAATCTTGTACAAAATTCAGGAATTCATCCCCATTTTGCCCACAAAATATCTGAATGTTGTGGAGGAAAGCAAATGAAGCTTTTCCTTTCCCCTGTTCTGCACCCCCAACAACCCTCATAAAACACCCGCTGGGCACCTGAGGTGGCAGGGAGAGTGGGGAGAACTCTGGTCTCCAGGCTTCCTGGGAAGGTCAAACCTGGATTTCCTTATAGGAAAAGGAGAATTTAGGCAAAGGATACATTGTGAGTTTAGCAGGGTAAGAAATAATTTCTTTGGGTCTCCTCATTTTGCCTCAAAATTATGTTTGCCCATGACCTATAGCGTGTCCACTTGGCACATCTTTGTGCCTTGCTGGTGGGCAGTGGATGAGGTGGGAGAGGGAACTAATCAACCCCTTCACCTTTCCAGAAGGTGACACACTTTCTGGTTACCCAGCAGGGCCTGGGACCCTGCCACTCACTGACTCCCGCCGCTCAGCCACTCCAGTTAAATAGCACAGGGGTGCAGCAGCCGTGGTGTGGTCTCCACCAGTTCTCCTGGGTTTTTCATTGCTGCGTGAAGGCCAGATTCTGTCCCCTGAAGCACAATGGCTTCATACAGCACAGAGAGACCCCACGTCATGACCCAAGATGGGATTCCCCAGGTTTCTCTGCATAGCTTTTCTTTTAAAAAAGTATGACGCCAATAAATTTAAAAAATGCTTTCGTCAGATGCACCTTTTCTCCGGCTTCTAAAGAAATGTTTTCTTTCACAGACAAGCCCATATTAAAATGTCTTAAACACATAAAGAGTCAGTAATAAACTTTAGCTTTCCGACTTTGTTTGCTCTGAGTGCAGAGAAAGAGGTCTCTATCATGCGTAGCTTATTCTATAAGTTAACAAATTCAGAGGGACACGGTATACATATTCTGTTTTCCTATTAAAATGAAGAAAATGAAGGAGTAATCAGAAATATAATTTATGGGAAAGTATGCAGACATCCATCTGCTTTTATTGAAAAAATATGCTGCAGATGTTGAGTCTAATTACAATTCCTTCATTTTCTTGTTGAATAACTTCAGTGGAATCTCAATCTCTGATCAGTAAACTGGGTGCCTGTAGCACTTACCAAATATAATTATTTAATTGATCTTTAGACACCTATTATTTTTATGTAGATGAGAGCTTTCAGCCTGAGGCTGCTTCTTGGAGATAACTGTCAGATACTAAGTGTTGATTTCATTCCCACAGGTTCACAGCAAACGGGATTCCTCAATGCCCTGAAGGACAGTCCCGCGAGATATCCTTTCTGGTGGTTCCCCTTGGCCAGGGCTGCCATGTTCTATATTTCACTGACATCCACACTCTTACCTCCTCCTCTTTCACATTGGCTTTTCTTCTCATAAATCTTCTTTTTCATTCTGTAAAGCATCCAAGAACTCTCTAATAGTCACTTGCATGGTAAATGGCAGGTGAACACTTGAATCTCTAAGTGATTCATCCAATCTTCTCTAAATTGAAGTGCTTCTCCACTGGAAAGCCAAGCATGAATTTTTGCCCCCTCCTAGAAACCAGCACTTACTGGTATTAAGTCTGATTGTGTGGGGAGAAGCAAGGCTGGGAGCTCCACCTGATCGCATTGTGCTCAGCAGGTGGTCCATACAGAACACTCAAGGATGCGCCTGGCCTGTGTGGGTCTGCTTCTGGGTGTGAAGCCTGGGTTGGGGGGAGATGCCCCAGGACCTTCAGACAGACTCCACTCGGGGTGCAAGGTGGTGTTCCTTCGGAGAGTTCAGGTGGCCTGTATTGCTTCTAGAAACAGAACTCCCTTTCACAGCCCTGAAAGGACTGAAAATGGCTACTCTCAAGTCATTTGGATCACTGAGGACTATTTTCCCTCCTTCCAAATGAGCTAAATGGGCACAGATCATAGTATTTTGAATCTTGAAAGCAAAGTATTCACCCACTGAGTGCTCAAATGGGCCTCTCACTTGAATGGGCTTCGTGTTTACCCTGCCAAACAAGTGTGGGTCAGCCAGCTGAACCTGTGGACCTGGTTCCTTGAGACCCGGCTTTCTTTCCTCTTCATGTAACTGGGTAAACTGCATTTGAACGCCTAACTAATCCCACAGGTGATTTTCATCTTGTCATGGCGAATTCTACCACATGTGCATATCATGTACTTTTTAAAGTAAGGTGGGCCATGTCCCTGAGAACTGGTGTGTATGTATGAATTGGTGGTGGATGTACTTAGATAGATATGAAAACAAATGTCACCCTATATATGTGTTCACATAATGGACAATAACTCCGTTCTGATTCCTCTGTGTTTAGGGACAGTATAGGATGTTATGAGTCCTGCTTTTATAGTCAGCTAAAATCTTTTTAATGCAGTCTAAACTGGGAGGGGACCAGGGACATGGAGATGAAACTTGGAGAATACATTCCACAGATATATCTACCATGTATTAATGATACGGGAAGCTGGAGTTAGCTGGAATTTGGTCAGAAGGACAGGTGGCCCGGAGGATGCCTACAGTCTCATCTGTGCTAGTAACAGGCCCATTGAAAACGGTCATCCTTCGTCCCTCTCCAGTCACACCAGGGGACCGTATCCCCAGCAGTATCACCTTTCTGTGCCCTCCTGTTTCCAGAGGATGCTCCTATGCTCATCTTAAAGCCAGACCTTGTCTTCTTTCCTGAGATCAGGTTCATCTCAGTCTTTTGGGGAATCTTTTTTTTTCCTTATCACAACCCACCAGTTCATATCCTTTGTCCATTTAATAATTGAATTGTTTGTTCCCTTTCTATTTTCAAGCAGAAGTTCTCTACGTAGTCTCAATAATAATCTTTTTTTTTAGTACTAGAAATTGAGCCCAGGGGTGCCCCTTGTTATTTTTTATTTATGTTTATTTTGAGACGTGTCTCACTAAATTGCACAAGCTGGCCTCAAATTTTGATCCTCCTGCCTCAGCATCCTGAGTAGCTCAAGATTACAGGTGCACACCACCATGCCTAGCTCAATAATCATAATCTTTAAGTATCTTTTGCCAGTATGTCTCTCCTAATTCTTTACTTGCCTTTTAATTTTGCTTTTTTATGCAAAAATGTTTATTAATGAACTCAGTCTACAAATCCAACACTGCATGGCTCCTAGGTTTTGTGTCTTTCATCTTCACCGCAAAGTTATACAAATATTTCCTTTATTTTCCTCTGATACCTTTATATTTTGTTTGTGTTTAGCACACTAATTTGTCTTTGGTGTCTATGCATGGTGTGAGCTAAAATTCTTTATCTTTTCCACATGTTTAAAGATGTGTCCCATACCACTTTTTATTCTATTCCAACAATTCTCATATTTTTCCCTTCAGGACTCCTTTATACTTTTAAAAATTATTGAGGACTCCAAAGAGGTTTTGTTTATGTGTAATACATATATATGTACATATATACACATGTACATATATATTTGCTATTTATTATGTTTGAAGCTAAAAAGAAAGATTCCTTTTGCACAAAATTGTGCAACCTACATTGCACAGACTTAAAAAATATTACCTGGATTTGGCACCTAGCAAAAAAGAATATCCCCGTCCTGATTGCTAGAATGTGGGGAGAAGATGGAAGACGGCACGCAGCAGGATGAGTTTTTCATGCCGAGGTGGCTCCGTGGCGATAGGACTAGTGACCAGTGTTCACCACCTCTGCAGTCTCCACTTTGCCACTGTGAACACTGAGGTCCACAGTGTCGTGCCATCATGACACTGCTGTGCAGGGCCTTAGGGAGAGTTCGTTCTCTCCTAGTCCGAAGACCAGGTTCAGTTCCATTTGGCCACGAACTGATTAAGTGGCTTGACCTCTTTGGGCCTCAGCTCCCATCTATACAACGAAGGAATTAGAATAAATCGGGCATCTTAATTTGAGGTCCATGTATATCTATGGGGGAGGAGGGTGATGACCTTCAGGGAATTTTTAAGCTTCCTGAAACTCTAAGAAATACCACCTGGGTGTGCTTTTTTTCTGAGAAAAAAGCAGGAAGCCAAAAAAGGCTAAAGATATGTGATTCCAATAGTCTCTCGCTTTTTATGATCTTTAGATGTGGAGGCCTCCTAACCCCACAGTGTTTCCATGTCCAGGTGTGACTTCCCCCCGCTCTCTTTCAGCTTCAGGGACCTGGTTCCCTACGGGATTGGAGCTGGTCCTTTCTGCCCTCTTCTGTGCCTTGCACCGGACACTGTGCCCAGCCGGCACTTCTCAGTCTTTGTCAATCTATAAACATCTACTGAGTACCATAGTGTGCAGCCTCACTAGGAGCAGAGGGGAGTTCAAAGCAGGAATCCCCCTGCACACAGAGGGTCTCAGTGTCTTATTGGGAATCAGGGGAGGCAGAGGGAGGCTGGCAGAAGCAATAGCCACAATCTGAACCCCATCTCTGGTGCAGTAAACAAACATTCAACTGCTAAGTAAATGGCTTTCAGTAGAGTTAACTCATTTCCTCTGTTTAAAAAAAAATTAGTAAATGGTTTTGATACATTTAAGGAAGATCTCTATTTCTTGGTCTACTATAATTGTGGCATAGACATTTTCCACATCTAGTCATGGGGTCAGTGAGATGTGTGTTTGGATGTTTGAGAATGGATGTGGGGGTGGACTGGTAGGTTCTCAAATCCCTCACAACTGTACACCCGGCTTCCCCTGGCAGGGGTTGGGATTAGCCTAGGGCCATCTGGCTCTCAGCAAGAATGGAAAAAGGAACCAAACCAAGATTTTTGTATAACATTTGCATGGCAGGCTTCTAGCATTTAGCTTCCAACTCTGCTATTTCTTATGCAACTTACTTCACTGTTTTCTGCCTCTGTTTCTCCAGCTGTTAAGTGGGAATGACACTTCCTCCTGGGTTGCCCTGAGGTTTGACTTAATCCAGGTGGCACATTTGGAACACTGCCTGATAACATCACCAGTGATGGCAGCCACCGTTATGAATGATGATGACGATTCGCGGCAACAGTAGCTAGGGGCAGAGCAGCAAAACTGGGCTGCATCTTGTGTCCCCCCTTGTTTTCCCACAGCTGTGAGCTCACAGTGGCATTGTACTGTGCTGTCAGGAAAATGTTTCTGCAGCAGACATGATATGAATGAAGTACACTACATTTTTCGTTGTTGCTATAAACCTACAAGACTCCCCGTCCACCGGTCACACCACCTCCTAATGGAGTTATAAAAGGAGCAGCAGCCAGTTTGTGGGCAGGAGCCCCTCAACCGTCTGTGATTCTCCCCCACTTTTACATACTAGTTTTTATATGGTTCACAAGAGTGAACATACCTCTGTTTTGACTTCTTCATAACGTCATCATCATTCTACCTAGATTGCAAACTTTTCATGACACATATATATTTCTGAGACCGAAATTCGGCTCTCAGGTGTTATTCAGTGAATGTGTCTTTTGGTTCTGTTCTTCGTTCTCTCTCTTCTACATTTGACAGTTGCTCATTCCCTCTCCTTTGATTTGTCTCTTGTCTTTTCCTTCCAGCCCATGCAAACTCATTACTAGCATCATTGCCTCTTTGCACAGCCCAGTTTCCCTGACTCATTCTCCCCTCTGGTTGTCTCATCCTTTTCCTTGGACCCCATTTCTAACCCTGGAGAAGCAGATGACTGCCCAGCCCCATGACAGTATTGCCAAAAGTGTCTCTGCCCTTTAGGATGGCTTCTGAGGCTCTGCCTCAGCTTCTGCCCAGGTGGAAGCTGCTTCTCTGCAGCTGTCTCTCCTGCCTCTGTGAGTCCTGCCAACCACCTCCTTCTTTAAGAGCAGCCCCAGTGGCTTGCTGTGATGCTGACAGTTAGCCCACGGACAGGAGTCCGTTCTTTCTTCCGATTTTGTGTGCCAGGCAACAGCATTTGTCAGTCATACTGTGGTAGATTATGACACTGCACTGGGTGATATAGTCAGTTCTCTGCTCTAAAGATGAATTATCTCCAACCTGGAAAAATCGATGGTGACATATCACAGCATGATCTGTATGGCTTCCATCCCTGGCAGCCAGAGGAAAGCACAAGGGTTGGCTTTCCCCAGCCTGTAATTCACTGACAAATGAATGCAAAATGTGTACTTAAGCCGCTCCCCCCATGATGAATGGGGTTTTTCCTGAGAAACATCTGTAGCTTGTAAATGGAATCTTATAAACATTTGTAGGATAGGAAGTTTTTCTCATCCTTTCCAATGGCTGCACTTTTGGGGGATTGGTATCATCTGTCGAGGATCGCCCAGCTGTTTCTCTGTTGGTGGTAACGCATCACGTGGGACTCCTGCTTCTCTCCCTGGCTGTCCTCAAGAGAAAGTCACATTTCCCAGCAGCCTCGTATGTCAGGGATTGGCCGAGGGGCTGGAAAGAGGTCCCCTAAGTAGCAGTACCCCCACCCCGATGATGCTCTGAGAAACACCCTCCAGATCAGAGGCCTCAGACTTCTCCCTCTCCTCCTTTTTGAGCCAAGAACAGATGGCCCACTGAGGCAGAAAACTTTGGACCTCAAAAGCCACCCTACTGGGCAGAGGCACCTTTGGCAGTACTGTCATCAGCATCTGGAAGCCAAAAGCAGAGTCTCAGTCCTGGACTCCACTGTGAGTCACAGGAAGTGAAGGTCAAGTTAGAACAGTTGAGGCCTTGTGTGCCATAAAAAAGTGATGCTCGGGGGCCCACCAACTGTCTACAGAGCCACGAATGTGCCGTGTGTGGGCAATGACAGGGGAATGTGATGTGGTCCCTGCCCTGAGGGTCTCCTTCTGGTCGGAGAGAACCGCTGTGGACGGGACCCCAGGCAATGAAGCGAGGGTACCTGATGTGAGGAGCCTGGGAACCAGTCTGCAGGTGTTTGCTTCCCTAATCTGTGGGTGTCCTGCCTCTCGGTGGCCCTGAGGGGCCCCCTCCTCTCCAGCTGCCTCCTTGACTCGGTGCCACTGTGCTGGAGGCCGTGGTGTGCTTCTTCTCTGTCTGGTCCATCGTTGGCCTCTCAGGTTTCCACACGTACTTGATCAGCTCCAACCAGACAACGAATGAAGATGTAAGTTCTGGGCTTCACCACAGTTAGCAGTGGAGGAGGAAAAGGAAGGAAGAGGTCAGGGGCCGACTTCCTGCACACATCCCACCCCACATAGGAGACCATGGGAGAGAGGGATGTGCAGTACAAGCACAGCATGTGTCGTCCTGTGTTTCTCTCTTGGACAGCTCTACAGTCTCCTGATCTTTTTCTTTTCCTTTTTCTGGCACTGTGATTGAACCAGGGCCTTTGCAGTGAGCTATACCTCCAGCCCCATTTAAAACCATTTTTTGAGACAAGAACTCACTGAGTCACTAAACTGCCCAGGCTGAGCTCTAATTTGAGATCCTCCTGCCTCAGCTGCTCAGAATGCTGGAATTACAGGCATGTGCCACCATGCCTGGCTCTCCCGATCTTTTCTAACCATGTCTGATATGTAATAAAATTGGCAAAGTAACTCCCAGCTCTGGGCCTAAGACAATTGTTTCTATTCCTCTTAAATAATTTTGGAAGCAACTCATGTGCAGGAAGCAAGTCCCTAATAGAGACTGTGGCAGGCTGGCCTCTTGAAGGGATCAGGTGTGTGAATCTGCCTTTCAGAGTTAATGTCTTAGTTTTTGGAGGAAATTGCAGCACCCATACATAATGCAAGTAGAAAAAAGATGGAAACACAGGAACCATAATGTTGGCAAATGTCCTTGTGGCTCTTGTTTC
The DNA here is from genome assembly GCA_004026905.1 of Hystrix cristata. NCBI lineage: Eukaryota > Metazoa > Chordata > Mammalia > Rodentia > Hystricidae > Hystrix > Hystrix cristata. Next base: position 7,927 of record PVJO010022642.1, on the reverse strand, counting down.
TTGGATTTCAACAGAAGTCTGTATCCATAATTCTGTATCCATCAATTAAATGCCTCAGAATAAGTCAGGTTACCGTAAACAAAAGCTTGAGAAAAAACTGGTGCTGGATACATGAGATAAAAGATTACTGAGACAGTTAATTCAATTTGGTGGCTATGAGTATTAGAAGTTACAGAACAGGCTTTTTTAGCCAGACCATGAGACTGAATTCTTATAGTCTAAAGGGCAAGTTTTGGAGTCACATTAACTTTGTTAGCTACTGTTCATTTAATTACTATTTAGGGCTCCAGATGTGAGTGTGAAAGAGCCTTCACTGGCTTATATGAGAGGACTTTTTAGTACTATGTGGTACAAATAAAGATTATTGTCCCCAGAGATTATTCCTCTCTCCCTAATTTAAGCGATTATTTGGGAATATTTCCAAGTTTGGGGTAAAAGGCCTATTTTCCTTTAGAAAAGTACCTTAGTTTCTCCTGGTGAAGAAATGAGTGAAGTTTATTTGCATTCTTCCTGAACTTAGCATGGTCTGGTTTGCCTAACCTGTGGCATCAGAATGAAGGATATTGTGTGTTATTGATACTTCTCTTCTTTCAGATTAAAGGCTCTTGGTCAAATAAAAGAGGTAAAGAAAATTACAATCCCTACAGCTACGGAAATATCTTTACCAATTGCTGTGTTGCCCTATGTGGGCCCATCTCTCCAAGGTAAGACTCCTAAAGCATGATGCTCTCAACAGATCTTGAAAAAAGTAAACACTTTAGCTGTGCCAGTACAGGCTCCAGAAAGCTGAGGCCTGGCCCTACCCACACACAACTGTGACCTCCCCTTGGTGCCATATAGACACAGCCTTAAACATGCTCCCCTATGGCACGAACCACCACTAGTTAGCCACTTAATGTTGGAGGACAGAATTCAAGTCAGAGCCACTTGTCTTGGAGCAAGACACGGATCATGGCCCCATGGTGAACATGTTTCCCACTTCACATCTTTTTTGGCTTTATTCGTGTCTGATTTGGGGGAAAGTACTCTAAACTCTCAAAATAGGAAAACTGAAGCACATGACACTGTTAATTATTGACACTGAGTGTCTGTGACAAGCAGGAGCTGTGGTCAGCATGGCGGTTAGCCAGGACATAGGGGTGGGACACAATTAGAGAACCTGTAGGAGCAAGTGCTGGAGTAGCTGGGATTGTGGGGATGAAAATGATATTAACCGTGGCAGTAGCTAACATTTATTGAACTAGTGTTCGGCCCTCCTCTAAATGCTTCGCATGTATTGACTTCTAAAAATCTCACTCTGTCCTTATGGGGTAGATATTAATGTCTATGATTTTATGGATGGAGAAACCGAGGCACAGAATTTAAATCATATGCCGCAGATCACACAGCTAATAGATGAACCATTCTGTGTATCCACAGATACACGCTGCCTCCGGGTCAGAGTTACGCAAGTTCAAAATACAATCAGTGTTTTATTATTTGTGAGTTATACCTGAGTCAAATATTTCCCACAGATTAATCATCAACAAATACTGATTGAGCGAGCACACCAGCTCTCTGGATGAGTTTCCAATCGATTGCTACTTCCTCCCTTGTGGTCTCTAATGTATAAAACAGAGAGAAATCTCATAGACCACTGACTATCTCTAGGGCAGTCCCCCTGTGTGCCTCGTGCTCACCATAGTGTGCTTGTGGAGCGCACACTTCAAGTTATTGTCGGCCTTGGAGAACCCTTGTTAGGGAAGTAAAAGTGACACAAAGCCCCAGCCCACACACTTACCCAAGGCCACCACTCATGGAGCTGGCTGCTGCTGCTGTGAGTCACCGTGGCGCCACTGGGTAACTGTCAGTGAATCCTTTTGCAGCTTTTCCAGAAATCTGGGAGCCCAGTATGCCTCTTTCGTCCTGAACTGGGGCTAACAGGGGACCCCTGCCTTGCTCCTCAGAGGCATCGTCCTTGTGGGGAGCTGGCAGGAAGAGGCAGGCAAGACCTCTGGTATGAGGCCACTCAGCAGGTGTCAGGCCTCCTTCTCAGGACTGGGAAATCTCTCAGGAAGTGCCTGACTTCCCCCTTTTGGACTGTTTCCTGTTGGTGTGCTTTCGAAGGGAGGCTACGGGAGTTGAGGTCACCTGGAGGAAGATTACAGTGAAGAACAGGGCCACCTCTCATCTGAAATACACGCTCGGGTCCAGGGAAAGAACTAAAAACTCTCAAATTCCGTCCAGATCGCTTTTCTGGGTCCTGGGTCCTGGGTTTGTAAGCTGGCTCTGCTTTGTAGATCAAATCTTGTCACAACCAAAATAATTCCCTTCGCAATTGGATTAAAATTGCTATTTTGGCTGGGTTGGGGCCATATTCTCTCCAAAATCCTTTGAGTTTAGCACTTCTCAAGGGTGGCCCTCTCTTTGGAACTACTTAAATTGTTTGTTAAAAGGGAAACTGAGGCACATCAAAATGTTACAGTCTGTTTGAGCGGGCAGTGATTCATGGATCAGGCAGCTCCTGTCCGTAAGTGGCGGGGGGCTGTGCAGAAGGGGTACAAGAAGGCATGTGAAGGATAAAGGGAGGCAAGGAAAGGAAAGAGCTGATTGACCTAAGTGAGCAGCAGCCTTATTTGGGTCACTGCAGTGCAGTCCCTGCAGTATCAGAGATTAGTTGGTAGTTTCTGGTTGGTTAAGGTTAGTCACATGGTTCTGGGCTCCATTTGCTTATGTAGGGACTCCAGGTGCTAGGGTGAATTATTTTAACACACCCCAGGATATTCACAGAGGAAGGGCTGGGCTCCCCTTGCCCTGCTCTTGGCCTCCCAAGAATCACCCAAGCAGGTATGAGCAGGGAGATGTTCCTCTCTGATTCTCGCTCCTGTCACCCTCTTACCTTCTCTCTCTGTCTACCTCACCCAAGCCCAGTGCCTCTGAGTGGGCCGGGATCTTCCCGGGGTGTCCCCACCAGGACAGCCTTCTGAGCAGTGTCCCCCACGTGCCCAGAACTGTGAGCTGGGCCGCCTCCAGTGTGTCGTAAACACAATGTGCTTGTGAGCAAGCATGTGTCTCAGTGTCCTGTTGACAGCCTGTGCACCAAGGACACAAAGACCCGCATCCTGATACCCACACAGTGTCGCCAGAGGTGGGTGGCAGTCACTGCAGATGGCTAGGTTGGGAGAAAGCGGGTCCTCCTGTAAGTGCAGCAGGAGAAACAGAAAACTAGAAAAAAGAAAGTCCCAAGAACCGTCTAGCGTCGGGCCCTACGTGGGCCTCTTACGGGTGATAAGAATCCCTTTGGCTGCTGCTTCCTGGGTACATGCTGCGCTCGATGCCGAGTGCAGGGGAGCAGTGCCATCTCATGGCCACAGGGACAGTCAGTGAGGCATTGGTGTAGTGACGGTTCCATGCCAGGGAGAGGGGCCAAGGTTGGCCTACATCCTAAAGGATTAGTAGGAACTGGGGGGAGGAGCATTTTGACAAACGAAGGGAATAGCATGTGCAAAGGCCCCTGGTGAAGGAAGGAAGAACAGATGATTTCATCTGCAGGAGTGAAGGGAGCAGTTGGGGCAGGGACAACAGAGAGGTAAGACAAGAGGGCAGAGACTCATGAGGAGGGCCTGTGAGTCCAGGTGAGGACCAGGGGCATCATGGGGCACAGCCACATTAGCACTGCACGCGAGTCATAGTCCTGGGTGTGCAGCTGCTACACACTGTTGGATGTGGCCATGCCTCCCTGCTGTCCCTCCAGAATGTCTTGGCAAGCCAGTTCTTTCTCTGCTCCTGGATGAAACCCCCTGCAAAGCCCTTAATTTCTCTTATCACTTAAACAGGGAAGGAGGAAGAACTCACTTTCATTTCCTCCAATATAGCGGCATTTCAGTGAATAACTCCCAACCTGAGTTCACTGAAAGTAAGTACATTCTACTGCTTCATCCCACCACACTGGGAGCCACAGGATCCCTGCTCCCCTTGAGCGCTGCTCCCCAGAGCTAGTCCCACTCCTCCACCACCCCACCAAGAGTGGAGAGGGGATTCACAGTGAGGGAAGGGAGGCCAGCCTTAGGTGCTGGCACTTAGCTCTGGGTCTCATGTGAGTGCTGACTAAGCTGAGTCTCTGAAGGTGGCCCATCCCCTCCTGGGGGTTCCTTTGAGAAGCTCCACTTCCAGCGCTCCTGACACAGGACAGGCTTATGCCCTCGTAGTCACTTATGCCTGCAGCCCTCTGCCCTGCACAGACCCCTGTGCCCTCTTGGGCTGACTCCTGCAGGACACCATAATAAAGTGCCAAAAATGGAGGGGAGGGTGCTCAAAACAACCAAAATGTATTGTCTCAGGTTTGGAGACTGGAAGTCTGAATTCAAGGTATTAGCAAAGCAAGAATCCCTTTGAACCTGGAGAGAGGGCCTTCCTTCTTTTCTTTCTCTTCCCAGCTCCTGGTGGCTGCTACCATCCTCTGCCTTCAGTGGCTTATAGATGCCTCATTCCCATCTGCCTGTTCCACATGACCTTCTCCCTGTGTGTCCCTGTCCCTTCACACAGCGTTGTCTTCCCTGTATCTTTGTCTTCTCTTTTTGTAAGGACACCAGTCACACTGGATTCAGGCTCACCCCAACGGAAGTATGAACTCAGATGCATCAGCAAAGACCCTATTTCTAGATAAGGTCATATTCAGAGATGCTAGAGTTGGGACTTCAACATATCTTTTTGCGTAACTCAACCAACAGTGTTCTCCTTTGAGCTGACACCAGTGGAGTGGGAGGCACATGACTTTGGGCAGGGAAAAAAAGGCTCGAACAGAAATACAGAGATGACAAAGTGCAGAGCACTCGCAGGGAGTAGCGTGGCTCTGGTCGCATGTGCGCATTAATACGTGGTGGTTGCTCAGCACACGTTTGCTGAATGAGTGTAAAAGAGAAGATTGGACTTGAGGGTGGAGAAGAAAGCCAGGGAAAGATTGTGGCAGGGTAAGGTGAGCTAAACCAACGGGAGACAGGCAGGGAGTGCCAGGGGACTGCAGCAGGTGGCACGCCTTCAGCCTGATGAGAAGGGAACCAGTGCCGCTGGCCTTTTAAAGGAGGGACAGAATTTGGTCACTGGTTTTATGTGGAAATGAGTGACATTTAGTCTAAGATACCAGACATGGGGCCATTACAAAAAGAGGGAGCCCAGACCTGGACATTTAAATCATGTCACTGTCATCTTTGGTTTTCTTCCCCTTCATTCTTCCTCCCTTCTCCTCTCCTGCAGCCTGATCGACAGAAGAGGGTACATCCAGCCTGACACGCCACAGCCAGCGGCACCCTCCAACGGGATCACCATGTATGGGGCCGTGCAGTCTCAGAGTGACATGGTAAGGGCAGCCTGTGCCAGGCCGCTGCTCCCTGTGGGCGCCTCTCTTCCCCGTGACTAATGGGCTTGCCCCAGGAAAGTGAAATGGCAAACTAAAGCAATATCCAGTGAGGGGCCGTGGCCACTGAGCCTGGGTAGTGTCATGTCATGTTAAGGAAGAACTTGCACAAGACTCTGCCCCACAGCATGTGGCACACTGGTGGGAATCAGAGTGCCATAAAGGGACAGGACTCCGCTGTCCCTCCAGGGTCAGGCTTGCCCAATATTCTTTTTCCCGTGCCATCTACTGGCCCCAGTCCTCAGTACTGATCACTACTGACCCACACACACATACTTTGCTAAGTGTACAGTAGATAGCATTGCCCCACAGATAGACCTACTTTCAGTCTAACCTTAGACCCCTTAGTGTGAATAACCTGACCAGGTGCCCCTTCATTCACAGCAAAAACTGCCCTTATATGCACATAATATGTACACACTGCAGCAGGGAAAGGGCTTTGCTTCTGGTTTGGGAGGGAGGGAGGTAGGGACAGGAGTCTCTCCAGGGACTCTGTAATCACAGCATGCCAGGCCCTGATTCCCAGTTCCTTAAATTCCTCAGGGGTCTGGAAGGCAGTGACTCTCCTTATTTTGCTGAAGAAATTCCATGTTTCTGCAAAGGAGCCAGTCCTGCGCCCCAGCCCCTAGCACCAATGTTATCTGTAGACCTATATCAGCCATGCAGTTTCCATGTAGTGTAGATCAAGGAGTTGACTTAGGGGTGGACTGGGGTACAGTTCCCTAGAGCACTTTAATTCTGTGTAAGAGAACTGCGAGGTGAAAGACGACATCCTCCAGACTGTCTCTAAGAGCTGGAGCTGAGGAAATGCTTTCACTCCTGACCACCCCCGTGGCTGTAGCCCCCAGTTATCCTGGAAGTATGGTCATCCCGGCAGTAAAGGAAAGACTCTAAGACTTATTCATGTTTGTCAGCTAAGATATTAATCTGAGTTCATCCCACATGCTGGAAGATTGCTTTTTAATCAACATCTTTTATATTTTCCCAACTTTCTCTCCATCTTCCTCTACCAGCTCTACCCACACTCTACCAGCTCTAAGTCCGTCAAGTTTCTTTGTCTAGTTGAACACTACTTAAGACAACAGAATAGAGCTGGCGATTTAGTTCAGTGGTGAGAGTGCCTGCCTCACAAGCAAAAGGCCTCGAGTTCAATCCCCAGCACCAAAACAAAAAAAGCTACTATACACCCAAAGACAATAGACTAGAGTAGTTCTGAAAGATAAATGAGGAGAAAGCTTTGCAAAGGGACAGATTTAAATGCTCGATGCAGCAAGAAATGCCAGAGAGCAGGGTATGACATCAGAAAACCAGTTGTGACCCTTTGGGCCTGTGTGATCTTGAATGAGTCACTTAATCCCAAGAGTCTTCAATTCCTAAACTGTAAAATGAAGAATGAGACATTGACATCCACACCCTTGGCCTGGGGCTAGACGGACTGAGACTGTTTGATGCTCCCATCACAGATGTATAACAGAAGGCTTATTGTATAGCAGGTACTTGTTAAAGGTCCAGTTAATGTATGAAAAAATCCCCCCCTTTGTGGATTCACTCATGGGAGATTTTGAACAAATATTAGTTTACTCCTTTCTTCTAGTCCTCATTCCTTCCATTCTCTAATTCTGCCACATCTGCAAAAAGCTCCATCTATCCTGAATGGGGGACTTGGAACTAGAGGGAAGTTTTCTTTGGTGCAGTGACATGGCAACACAGCTTTGTGAAATACTGGCCTTGACAGGGTCAAATTAACCCGTGGGTCAGTAGAAGCCTCGGTTGCTTATCCATTAGACACAGCAGGTGGGTGCCTATGTACTTTTCCAGACGTACGAAAAAATTTAAGATCCAGGAAAAAACACTGTAAGATCAAAAGCATGAAGATGGCAAAATTAAAATTAATAAATGCTCAATGTCTATGAGACACATGAATGTCAACCTCATTGTTAAATTTAGCATTCATGAAAATTTCATTATGTTTTAGAAATGGTTTGTAGTTTGGTTTTTTTTTCATTTCGTAAGAATTCCCAAGCACACATATGATTACATAGAAATCATTGCCAATTATAAATTAAGTAAATTGCTCATAAGCAGATAAATTTGAAGTCAACCTGACCTGAAGCCCCTGAACTTTTTATATCACCAGGCTGCCTTGGCTATAAGCAACCCAGGTTGACTTTCTGCTTAAAGCTGGAAGGAGTTTTTTGATCCCAAGGCTCGTACCCACTGGTGGGAATGCTCCGAGTACATTATCATACCTTCAGGAGAGGACGAGGTGGGTTCTTTGTGACCCTACAAGATTAGACCACATGTGATTTAGGCTTGGGATCTGTATCTACTCAATCCAAGAGAGAAATGCCTAACCCTTGGGGCTCATGATGGACAGGATATCAGTGATATAGGGGAAAAAATATAACTCCCAACCTGCTAGATGTCAGTTACGCTGAGTTCGTGTTCCCCGAAGTCGAAGAATGAATTCTAAGGAACAAAGGAGGTTAAGAGTAGGAATTTTATTGGGAGAGAGAAAGAGAGAGCTCCTGAGAG
>PVJO010022641.1:0-27649 GCA_004026905.1 Hystrix cristata | reverse complement strand
CACCCTTTTCAGCTTTCTGTGCTGACCTGTTTCACTTCTAGAACCTCCACTCCATGGAATCATTCTAGCAACTCATGAAGGTTAAATCATGGAAAGGACTGAGTGTCTGGATATCTTAAATCTTTCCACATAGTTCCTCCCTTCTACTCTCAAAGTTTTAGTGCTATGAGGCTAGGTTCTCTAAAACATGAGTTTCATTTACCAGATGTATCCCTGGCATCTCCTACAAGTTTAATCTGAGATTCTGAATTTCCAAATTATAGGCAGTTTGGTTTTTTGGTATCTCCCAGCACGCCAACATTCTAGTAGGTTAAGGCAAACACGTTGATAACTGCGGAACCGAAAGATTCAGGCTCTTTTGTCTTTTCCCCCTCTGTTTTCTCACTCTGTGTGATTATCTGAAATAAACTCACTGGTACCCAGTGGCAAAATCATTTGTAAGCAAAAGGCTGACAAACCTGTATCTTCAGTACAGGCCAAGCTTCTGGGTTCCATCAACCCTTACCAGTTTTCCTGGGTATCAGGACCAGAAGCATACACCATTTCACACTCAAACTATCAAAATCCGACCCTACCTTATGTTTTATCAATTATTTTGTTTTTTTCCTTAAAGAAAAATATTTTAATGGTATTTTGATTGAAATTGCATTAAATCTGTGTAGTAATTTAGGAAGTGGGGCCATTTTAGTATGTTGGTTCTTCCTACCAGGAACATGGTATCTTTTTCAATTTTCTTTTTTAGAGTACTGCAGTTTTCAATGTAAAGATCTTTTACTTCTTTTGTTAGATAAATTTCTAAGTATTTCATTTTTTTTGATGCAATTTTGTGAAAGGTATATCTTCTCTTATTTCTTTCTCAGTGAGTTTGCTATTTTCTATAGGAATGCTATTGACTTTTATGTGTTGACTTTGTATCCAGCTAAGCAAATGAATTTAGTTATTAAATCTAGAAGTTTTTTGGTGGAAATTTTGGGGTCTTCTATGTAGAGTATCATGTCACCCACAAATAATGATAATTTAAGTTCTTCCTTTCCTATCTTTATTCCTTTTATTTCTTTCTCATGTCTAATTGCTCTGACTGATGTTTCTAGAACTGTATTGAATAATAGTGGTGACAGTGGGCATCCTTGTCTTGTTCCAGATTTTAATGTGAAATCTTCCAGCTTCTGACCATTTAGTGTGATGTTGGCCATTGGTTCGTCATAGATGGCTTTTATCAGATTTAGATATAGACTGTCTAGTCCTAATTTCTGTAGTGTTTTTAGCATGAATGGGTGTTGGATTTTGTCAAATTCTTTTTCTGCATCTATTGAGATGATTGTGTGATTTTTGTCTTTGAGTTTGTTGATATGGTGTGTTACATACATTGATTTGTGTATGTGGAACCATCTCTGCATTCCTGGGATGAATCCTACTTGGTCATAGTGTATAATCTTCTTGATAATTCATTGCAATCTGTTTGCCAGCTAACATACTTCACAGAATTAGAAAGGACAATCATCTGGAACCAGAAGAGACCAAGAATAGCAAAAACAATCCTGGGCAACAGGAGCAAGGTAGGTGGCTCCTCTTGCTACAATCCCCAACCTGAAACTATACTATAAAGCTACTGTGATAAAAGCAGCCTGGTACTGGCAAAAAGACAACAAGGATCAACAGAACAGATTAGAAGATGCAGAAATAACTCCAAACACAAATACCTCATCTTTGACAAAGGAGCCAAACACCCTCACTGGAAGAAAGACTCTGTAACAAATGGTGTTGGAAAAATTGGCTTGCCACAGGCCAAAAACTAAAACTAGATACATGTTTCTCACCATGTACTAAACTAAAATTGAAGTGGGTCAAAGATCTAAACATTAAAACAGAAACACTAAATCTACTGGAGAATAAAATAGGAAGAACTCTCGAAGACATAAGGGTAGGAAAAAAATTTATGAACAGAACCCAGACTGCAAGGAAAATAATACAGAGAATCACTGCTTGGGACCACATCCTATTAAAAGGCTTTTGCACAGCAAAAGAAATCACCAATAGAGCATGGTGAAAACCCACAGAATGGGAAAAAATGTCTGCCAGCTGTCCCTCAGACAAAAGTCTAACTTCTAGAATATACAAAGGACTCGAAAACATCAAACCTCCCAAATTTAAAGACCCAACCCAAAAATTGGCATCTGAAATGAATAAACATTTCTCAGATGAAGAAATAAAAATGGCAAATAAATACATGAAAAAGTGTTCAACATCACCAGTCATTCAAGAGATGCAAATCAAAACGTTAAGATACCATATCACTCGAGAAAGAACAGCGATTATCAAAAAATCAACCAATAACAAATGCTGGCGGGGCTGTGGGGAAAAGGGAACCCTCCTCCACTGTGGGTGCAAGTGTAGACTTGTCCAACCACCGTGGAAATCAGTGTGGATATTCCTCAGAAAACTGCAACTAGAGGTTCCATTTGACCCAGGTATTCCTCGGCTTGGTATGTGCCTAGAAGAATTAAAATCATCATACCACAGCAATATATGCACAACCATGTTTATACCAACAAAATTTGTAATAGCTAAGTCTTGGAAACAACCCAAATGCCCAACAACTAATGAATGGCTAAAGAAGATGTAGTTTTTCTACACAATGGAGTACTACTCTGCCATAAAAAAGGATAAACTAGAGACATTTGTAGGTAAATGGATGTACCTTGAGAACATACTATTAAGTGACATACATAAATCAGATACTCATGAGTACACATTGAATTGTTTCTCTGGTATGAGAAACCATAAGTGTAAATAAGGACAAAGAAGTGTAATAGATATTATATAAAAGGAAGATAATATTCAAAAGAGAGGAGAACTAGAAAGGGGAAAGAGAAAAAATAGAAAAATACAAATAAATCTGCTGTAAATAGGGAAGAGGGGAGCAGAAGGGAGGAGTGGGAAAGGGGGAAAATCAAGATACATCATGTACAGTACAGAATAACTATGATGAATGTGACCATTGTATCTACAATGTCCCAATACATGCTCTTGGTTAAAAAGAATAAATAAAGAAAAATATTTTGCCTGAGATACAAATAGAGAGCTTTCTTCAATGACTGACTAATCCATATTGGAATTTCCAGCAACAAGTGTGATGAAAGAAGATACCCCACTGGACGTTGAAATGGAAAGGACACGGATTGAGAGAGAGTGAAATGGAGCAAGAGAAAGAGACCACAATGTCCTAGCAATGACTTATTTACCCTGATAACAACATGGACTCAGACAAGTTCTTGTTTCTTATAAGCAGCAAAAGGTCCTCTTAATGCAAGAGAAGCAAATACCATGTTTTCTCAAATACATTTTTACCAAACCAGCACATGTAAAAAAACTTCTAGACACCTTTGCTATGGTTTAGTACTTTGGCAAGAACTGCTTTTCCTTTGCTTGTTTGTTACATTTCCTGTGACTTGGATCTGTGGCACTTCTGTGTGGATGCTGTGGCGGGGATGGGGGTGTATTAAAAATGATTTAAATTTGTTGGACCCTCAGTCATTAGGATAAACTCATGAGATTAGATTTATATTTAAGAAGCCCAAGTAAGTGAATGAATTATCTCTATTGACCGGGACTAGAATTTTCCAGACCCTTGGAGACACTAGCTAAACCTGAAGTGTTACCAACAAAAATGATATGGATAGACAACTGAGGGTAACACATCATTCTGAGCTTGATAAAATCACATCTGAAAGGCTGGTGTAGGGAACAAATCAGTCTAAAGAGCAAATACCCAAGGCTGATTCACCCGACACATTAGCTCTTGAAATAAAACACAAAACCCTCTTCCAACCCATCTCTCACTCAGCCATCATTGACCACAAACTTGGAGAACCACTGAGACTCCAAAAGGCTGAAAGAGCAAACCACTCACTAGTTGCCTTTCTAACTTCAGTAGTAGCTCTGACTTCTGTGGAAGTTCGAGCGTCAGAGAAGAAACAGGAAAAAGTGGCAGGGGATGCAGCTATTTGGGAAAATGTGTAACACTGTTACTTCCTGTCATATCTCTGTGAGCAACATCAGGTCCTCTGAAGGTCAGAGGCAAATCTCTCTGCCACTTTGATGACTCACGTGTGCAGGAACTCCCGGGGGCAACGCTTGTCCCAACAGTTACCCTGGGGGGGTGGGTAACTGATACCACAAAAGGAGAGAATCAGCACGAATTCCCTTTCACCTAAAATTAGGTATTCGTTTGGAATAAATTTATGAGTTCCTTGAGTAAATTGAAAGGAACTTTCCTGCTGTGACTGTTACATCTTGCATAGTCTTACACCGCTGTATTTAAAATTTATAAAGGGGTAGTGTGGGTAATGTACCACATTCACATGGGGTAATGTGTTAGCATACCAGCAATTTGTACTTAAATTGGGTAAAATTTCCACTGAGTTTATTATAACCGATGTGATTTACTTTAAGATAAAGAGAGCAATAATTTTTTGATGGCAAGTGCTCCCCTATTTTAATTTCAGTCTTTGTGGTTCCACCACCTCTTAAAGAAGTCGTGGCTTCTATGTAAAAGGAAAAAAGGAGAAGTGAATTCAGAAGACTCACATAACTGAAGCTCCTTCTGTTCTCTGTTAAGTTACCGATTTACCTGTGCTGGAACTTCCAGATGGAACTGTTGTGCCAGAGACTGTCCCCGTGGTGCCTGAAGTAGCAGAGAGGGGAGAGAGAGAATCAAAGTAACGACACATTTATCATTCTAAGAGTGTGGTCAGTGACCCTTCTTGGGCATCCTGTTATGATAAAGTACATTCTCCATTTTTAAATTCAAAGCTACAATAAGCACGTTACCACATGCGAGAAGATCATTTTCAGGGATCGCTTGGTCCAGAATTGTTTGGGGTGCTTATATAATGCTTTGTTGTCACTATAAACTTGGTGATGGGGGTGCAGTACGGGGTGGTGGTGGATTCAATGACAACATCCCTTTGTCTGGGCTCAGTGTCAGAGAAATAAAGGTATCTTCCTTTAACCACCCGGTTGAATCCTAGTGAGGTGGTTACCAGACACTTCCAGAAGAAGAAACAAAATCATGTTTGATTACCTACATTTTCATTTGGATAAAGCACCAATTTTATAGAAATTTCAGTGTTCTACAAAAGTTTAGACATGTGATAAAGAAATTAAGTAGCAGCATGTAGTGGTAATGTAGTATCATGGATAGGAGGAGAGCCTCTGGCTCCAGACTGTGTGAGTGGAAATCTGGTATTGACTTGCAGTGGGACCTCTGAGTCCACAGATGTTCACACTTGTAAAATCAGTGAAAACAACAGCACTCACCTCAGAGTTTGGGGCAAAGACTAAAAGAACTAAGAAGAGGGTATAGGACAGCATCTGGTGCATTGTTTGCTAGAACATGTTAGCTATTGCATGTCACTATCATTCCAAGTGAAATAGTGGAGAGGTTGGGAAACTTGTGAACTCACCTGTATTCGTTTCACCTTCTGTGGTTGTATCACCTGCAGAGGCCTTTGTGACTTCTAAGAGCGAAAAAAGATAGAAAAATGTGAGGCGACGAGGACTTAGCATTCGCAGGTCAGTGAAGAACGCACTTTTGTTGAGGGCTGCATCGTGAGGGACAGTTTGTAACTAGAGGCGATCCCTTGGGGAGTCTTATCAGGTGTGCAGCTCAAAGTATTTGATATCCTGTGCACATGTGGTGCCGGAAGCTACCTTAAGGGAAGAGGTGAGTCCCCCCCCCCCATCAGGGAGATGCTACCTTGGGAAGGAATTTGGGCTTTTTCAACTGGTGGTGAAATATTTATGTTTTCTCAAGCATAGTTTTATTCCCCAAACAAAGAAAGATGGAGATTCACCAACATGGGACACCCCCTCTTGTCTGCAATTTAATGGAACTAAATGGTTCCTTCCTTGAGATATTTACCTACTGTGCTTCTAGTTTCCTGACTTACTGATGTTCCAGTGGTAGCTCCTAAAAAGACAAATAGAGGAGAAGGTACTTTTGAGTGTAAAGATAAACTAAGAGTTACTGGGAAAGCTGCTCCACATTTCAGTCGCTTTTGGGTCCAAGGAAGAATCTATTGCATTGAGGTTAATTTTATGTGTTCATTCTGGCCCTTGTTAACATGAAATAAAACTCATTAAGCCTGCACGTTCTTCAGCTGGTATTGTGGTAGCTGAAATGACAAATAGAAAAATTATTTCTGGATAATTATCACTTCCAGTCTCATTTGCAGGGATCTACACAGATGTCTGGGCCATTTCTAAGACTTCAAAAAATATGACCAAATTGACTCAAAATCAGGTAACAAAAGAAAACTTCGTTGATCTTAAACAAGAGTCCCTAAAAATCTCCTCCCTATCAAAGTATCCCACTGAGAAATATAATGGTAATCTACCATCGCCCAAGTCACACACACACCGCCTCACACCATGAATTGTCATCTCTTTTCCTGACTCCTGTGGAAGGTGTAACTTCTGGAAGAGAGAGAAAAGAAACAGGTAAAGGATGAAGATTTAGGAAGAAGGGAAAACATGCGGGAAACACATTGAGAAGCGCAATGTGAAAGAGATTTTTGTGATCTTATTTCCAGGGAGAATGTTGTAGCTTGTTAAGTTACATGGACGAGAATTTCCAGGTGGAAAGGTCGGTTTAAAGCCACACGAGTGGTGTCTGAAAAAGAAGGCCGTGGAGTTCACACGAAGAACCTTCTGCATCAAGGCGATTTCGACATAAATGTGTGTTTCCCGGGCTATGTCATTCAGCAACTGTGCAACGGATGGCGGTGGGAGGGGCCGTTCACACAGACCACTTTGTCTCCTTGCTGGTTCTGTGAACAGCATGTCCTTTCATGGTCCTTTCTGCTCCTGAATTAGATCAAGTATTTTCCTCATGTATCAGTTTTTTATTTCATTCAAAAAAATATTTATTGAGCCCTGTTTGGTACTAGGGATTGGTGAACAAAACACTGGAAGACTTTTCTTAAGAACTTGTCTTATGAGAGTCTTTCTCAGCAAATATAGAATCTCCTCAAATGGAAGACAAAGAAGTTTTTAAAAAATCACACCTGATTTATGGTCAGTGATTTGGGTATCTGAGGCTGCAGATGTGGTTCCTGATGACTGAAAGTAGGACAATAACTCAAGTATGGTTTGACCTTTAATCAATCACTGAGGCATCCATTAAGCAACATTTTAATATTTATGGCTCAAACAAAAAGTCAAATGAGAGGCACACTACTGATTTCCTTTTGAGTCTTCTCTTTACATGAGAATGAACCTTCTGGGCCAGTCTTGACTCCTGCTGCTAACACCTATAATATCCAAAGGTTCATTATTTAGGGAACTACTACTCCTACCACCGTCTCCAGACAACTATACCAGAAGACCAGACACTGGAAGAGGCTGGCCCAGAAACCATCCAAAGGATGTGTGGCGGCAGCGTGGTTGCCTGGATTATGGGTGGGAGCACTGGTCTCCCTACACTACAAGCGTTCAGATCCAGAGGCAAACTCACGATGGGACTCAGTGGCATCCCAGATCTCACTGATCTCATCACCGTGGCTCTGATGGGTCTAAGCAAGCCCTGGGCTCTAGAAGAGGAAATAAGGACTGTGGAAAGCACTTCCGGAATGCATATTCCTTCCTGAGGCTAAACAAGGGTGACTCCCTTCGAAAATACTCATTTACCTGTAACGGAACTTCCAGGTACAGCAGCTGTCCCAGAGACGACCCCACTGGTACCTAGAATCACAGGAAGGCAGTGATTGACATGGCATTTCCTTTATGTCAAAAGAAAGACTAAAAAGAAAAACATGACACACTTCTTCTGAGTCACAGAAGACCTATTTTAGGGTTCCTCATACACTTCTCCACAAGTATATTTTTTCAAAGGTGAGAAAGACCAGAAAGGCTAATAAGCTTTCCTACTGGATGTCTCCTTATTCTGAATTTTGGTAAATATCAGGGACATATCTGTATTTTTTTCATGCTTGCTTCTTTGACTGCCAGAGACTCGGCTCCCTGGTACACTGGTCTTGGCTCCTAAAGAAAAGAGAATATTCTATTGTATGGAAATGTAAAGATCTGGGTAAAGCGCTGATAGTCTGGAATTCGGGGGCTCAGACAAAGATTTCCACAGTCAGAAATCATTCTATTTATTTTAAATAATTCAAATTGTCAGAAGGAATTGGCTGACTTTCCATTTTTACCTGGGACTGTTACTCTTTCACTGATTGCTGAGAAAATTATGTCCTCTGAAAGGTGTGGGGGGCAGTGAAGGTATGAGAGGATTAGCGGGGAGACAGTTTATCGTAGAGCCCTGCCAGGCAGTGGCTCTTCCCAGCTTGTCAATTTACCTGAGCTGGTATTCTCAGGGGCAACTGTTGTAAGAGAGCTGACTGCAGCAGAAGTCGGTGTAGCAGAGGCTGTTGTGGCAGAGAGTACTCTAGAAGTTCCTATGCAAGGAGGAAAAATAACACAGTTATACTTTCCTAACCCTTCGAAGAACGTGGCCAAAATCATTCCTATCCATGACTGGGAAGCAGCAAGATACTTCCTGCATCGTCACCGGCAGGAGAAGAGACGCCTTCCCTGTTTACCATGAGCTTTTGCAAAGCCAAGGGAAACTCAGCAGCTAATGTTCCTGCCCTGAATATCTCCTCTCCCAACGCTGAAGGTCTTCTCGACTTGTCTTTACCTGTCTTACTTCCTGGTGCTCTGTGGTTACTCTTAATAAAAACATGGGAAATAAATGTACATTTTGAAACTTTATCTTCAAAATACTATATCCTGCTGGTTTTTATGTTGAGTGGAAGTCAGTAATGTTACACAGATGGCGCTCTTTACAAAGGGGAAAACATTTCAGAGCCAGGACTATTCTAACTCCTCTCTAGGGATCTAGAGCCCTAAGGTCATTCTCTGAGAAGGGAAAACCTCTTGGAAACTGGCCTCGAATGACTCCAAATTCATAAATAAACCCTGGTTCCCTTGAAATGTGATAGCCTCCAAAGGAATTAAAAAACTCCACTTCAGAGAAAGTCTCTGAATTATCTATGTAAATAATTTGTTAATTAAGATTGTACCATAATCAAAACTTACTTTGAAAACTCCACAACAGTAAATAATTTAGAGGAGAAATAAATCAGGTGAACGTTTTTGGGTTTTCTTTATTTACTTTCGTGGTCTGATACCAAGTTGGTAAGATTTGCTGGAGGAAATGAAGTTTATAAGTAATTTTTTTTAAGTTGTGGTTTCTTGAACCAAAGTGAATTCACTATCGAGAGAGAGATGAGGAGAGATGAAGCTATTACACGAGGTAAGCATAAACTAAAATTTCTTATCACCTGTTAAGTCAGAAAAGAAGCCCTTCTGATGGTAAAATGATAGAAACATTCAGCAAACCAGTTTAACTGCCTAAGAATGGAGAATACCAAATTTTAACTCCATATGACTCTTAACCAATTCTTAAGTTCCTTACTTTGAATAAACGTCTTAATAAAAAAATAGTACCAAACTAAACATGCTAGATATATTGATTACTATTATCACTATTGATTACTATTTTTGCTTCTTTAAGTATCAGACTTTCCATGTGCAAGAGTTTTGCTAGTGGCAACCATAATTGAACTTAAATTAGTGAGGGATAGGAATTAATCGCCAATTGTTTACCCATAATTAGAAGAAAATGGCCTCAGATAGGGGCGAGGGAACTCCTGGGTTTCCTCAATATGCCAAGAAGCTCTTTTCAGGAATTTCTAGAACTAGAAGTTAATCTTTACATGTTTTCCAGATACCATTTCCATCCCACATAAAATTTAATGACAAAGCTTTCAACAACTTAATGACTTCCTTCAGCTATCGATGAGAGAAAGTAAAACATTTCTCTCCCCAAACACTAACAGATTCCTACAGCCTTCACTCCATAGTGGAGTCCTCTTGAAGTAGATAAAAGAAGAAAAAAGAGTTTGAGTGTCTGACTTTCAGTCATTAGGTTGAACTCTGGCTATTCACCAATTTTTGTTCAGAAAATGCTCCTCACTGGAGGTACAAATGCAGACACAATTCCCACAACTTTGTGTACTGGGAAGTAGGTAGGAAGGAGGCTGCTTGTGTTTACCTTCTGTGGTTCCAACTCCAGTCGTTCTGCTTTCTCCAGGGGAGGTTGTGGCTGCTGAGAAAAAATACATTCAAGGAACTCACAAGAGAAAATACATTCAAGGTACTTTGGGAATGAAACTGTGATGAACCAAAAGAGAAGACAGATCATTGCAGGAAGTTCACAGAGAGGATTCCCTGCCGACTGTAGACTCACCAGTGCCAGAACTTCTAGGGGCAAGTGTCGTGCTGGGGTGTACCCCAGAAGTGGCTGAAATACAGAAGAATGGAGCTGTCATGGAGGCTCACTAATTCAAAGGAGGTACCCGTGTATGTATGTCCTCCTGTGTGCATACATTTATTCATTTGCCATAACCAAAATCTCTTGTTGGAGCATATGATAAATCAGCTATATTTTCCTGCTTTCAGCAAGTCGTAACCAGAAAATAGACCATGTTCCCAATTTGAGGTACTTCTGCCTGAATTTGATTTAAAAAAAAAACAAACAAAAAAACTAAGCGCTTTTTTCCAAAGCTCACCAGCTTTGTTCACTATTGTAGTGAGTCCTGCTGTGAAGTACAAAAAAGGGAACGAAAGATTTAAACATGCTGACAACTTTGAATATCCAAGCGACTTTTCATAGACATGTGTATACACAGATACACATGCATGTGTCATGGCTCCATGGAGCTCTTTTCTATTTCACACACATACAAGTACACTCACACACACTGAAAATTTTGTGGATTGCAGCTACAATGCTGGTAATATTTGGAACATCTATTGAGAGCAGTCAGATTTCAAAGTCTTTCCCCTGGTTCTGGGGATTGAACCCAGAGTCTCATGAATGCTAGGTCAGTGCTCTACCACTGAGCTACTTCCCCAGTCCTTTTTAATATTCTATTTCAAAACAGGGTCTTGCTAAATTACCCAGGCTGGCTTCAAACTTGTGATCCTCTTGTCTCAATCTGCCAAGTAGCCACTACACCCAGCTCAAAGTTACTTCTAATAACAAACCTACTTTGATTCACTTGGAACAAAATGCAAACTTTGAGCAAAAATTTACTAAACAGTCCTAATCATGATCTCAAATCGTGGAGTATTGTATTCTCACCAGTTTTCAGTTCAGTCCCAGTAGTACCAGGCCTTTCCGTAGAAGTTGTGGCCTCTGAGGAAGAAATAGGACAAAGATGAAATCTGAGAATGTAGAATACTAGGAGGAGATATTGGGGTGCTATTCTGTTTTTACAGCCGTGTTAGGTCCTCCAAGCCTCATGCACTCCTCGGTGGGGCTTTGGGGAAGGGATTGGATCATGGGGGCTTGACAGTCATCAGTGGATTATCACATTGATGAGTTCATAGCTAAACGTTGCGAGGTGAAGCCTGATCAAAGGAGGTGGGTCACTGGGGGTGTGGCCTGGGCCTATCTCTTCCCTGCTCCTCATTTGATCACTCCTTCTCCCTCTCCTACTTCCTAGCTACCATGCCATGCACTACCTCTCCTTTCCCATTCCCTCAGGTATGCCACCCTGCCTTGGAGCCAGCTGACCATGGCCTGAAACCTGTACAAACTGTGAACTAAAATAAACCTATCCTCTTTAGACTTGTCACATATTGTATCTCAACAATGAGAAAGTAACTAAGACAAGCCCACAAAGAGAGATGACATTTGAGATTAAATATAAAACATTTCTTTCTTTTTATTAATCTACCTGTGTTAGAACTTCTAGATGTAATGGTTGTTCTGGAAAATTCTGCAGTGGTACCTAAAATACAAAAAAGTAAATGGAACTATAGTGTATGACTTCCCCAATTAATCTTGGAAACATCAGTGTGGCCCTGAAGCACAAGAAGCCCTTTCCTAAGGACTCTTCATCTCTCAAAAGAAGAGAAAGTAACTTCCTAATATTGCACTTCCCAGGCCAACCTAGGATAGATGTATTGCTACCAGGTTTCCCTTCCACCATGCAGTAAAGTAAAAATAGGTCTTCAAATCACTATTTCACGTCAGGGGAATCTATCCCTCTGGTGTGCCAGAACAAAGAAACAAAAGCATAGTTTTAATATTTATAACTGGACTCTGATATAATGTGGGGTATTTCTATAATCACTGCCTTTACGAAGCTTTCTAATGAAGGTAAAAAATAAGGTTCCATTTGCTTTTATCTTATATCAAGTACAAGGAAGTTCTAGGAAGCTGTAAGATATGTGGCATGTTCTTACTCTCTCTTTCCCCGCCTAGTTGGGGGAATATGTCTCTGTGAGCCAGGACAGAAGACAGCCTGGCAGACTCATCTGAGATCATGAAATTTCTAAGCAAAGTAATTATGCTGCTTATAGCATAATATGGGCCCAGAGAAAATACAGGCTCTTCCCTCATATTCCTTCGTATTACCTGTTCATGGCAATGAGGAAGATAGAGAAATAAGAGTTCCTGTAAAGCCCACCTGCTGGTAGTCCTGTTTGTGTTGTCCTGCTTTTGTCTTCTGGTAAAGTTGCATCCTCTGAGAAAGCAAAAACTGGAAGGTATAAAGACTGAACAGGACATGCTTGGGCTCCCACATGGTACATCCCCAAAGGACCATGTTTGAAATTCCTGACCTGTGTTGGCCCCTGAAGGTTTTGAGTCTTTGTGAGAGATGCCCTTAGTGGTACCTGAAATAAGAAGAGGGTTGTGGTCAGTTAGTCAATTTGCTGCCCTTCATGAAACGGATATAAGCTCTTAAATGAGAAAAGGCACTCTGTTTCTCTAGTATACCAATACGTTTATTTCTCTGGGCTTTCTAGTTTTAACAGTTTAC
This sequence comes from Hystrix cristata, assembly GCA_004026905.1. NCBI lineage: Eukaryota > Metazoa > Chordata > Mammalia > Rodentia > Hystricidae > Hystrix > Hystrix cristata. Next base: position 14,753 of record PVJO010022641.1, on the reverse strand, counting down.
TTATCCATTCATTTATCCATCTGTCTGCCTATCTGTGTGTCCATGTAAGTACCTCCCTATTCTGAGGGGGATTAATGATGATCTGTCTTTATTCTTCTTTAAGCATTCACCATATATCTTGATCACACCTCCTTTCTATGCAATATATTATTCCCTTGGCAAATACACAGAAAAAATCCTTCACCTCTGAGCACCTCTTGTAAGGTTTAGTTACAAGAGATAGATTTGTGCCCCAATCACCCAATCAACCATCAGCAAAGGGGCCCCAGTGAATGTCCCTTAGAGCACAAGACGTAAGGAAGAAACGCTGAAGTATCTGAACGACATTTAGTGATGCTACATATTGAGCATCAGATAATTTTTTGTCTAATACGCCAAACATGGGAAATGTAAAAACCTTTGATGGTTCAGACAAGACTCTTGGGAAATTACCAGAAAGTACAGTTAGTGCCTTCACAGAGCTCACCTATGGTTATTCTGCTGCTCGTTGTTCCTCTCTCTCCTACAAAAGTTGTGGCCTCTGAGAAGGAAGAAAACAAGATAGAACTGATTGGAGAAGTTACAGTAGTTCTCCTACACAGGGTGACACTGGAGGAGAAATCTCATCATAGATGGCCTCCTGGAGGATCCCCCAGACCTTATCGACACACTTGTGTTGGAAATGGCAGGGGAAACAGTTGTGCCAGAGGCTAACCTAGTGGTAGCTGGAAAGCTAAGGGCTGAAATCGTCCCAGGGACTTGTGTTTATCTCCCAAAGATCCGCCACTAGAAGCAATCTTAGTGACCTCATCAGAAGAGTCCTTTGGCCACTTCCTGATGAGATGAGCCTCACATGCAATTCCTATCATCTGCTGTCATTAACAAAGCTACCAAAACAGTAATGTCCCTAAGCCGAGGCCCCCTCCCCTGAAATTCGATCTACCCCACAACAGGGAACAAGGTGGCTTTCCTCCAAGTTCACCTATCAGAATCCCAGTTGCTTGGCTTCTTGGTGTTGTAGTAGTGCCTACAGTGTAGAACAGACCAGAAAAAAAACACTTGAATGTGCCAAGAGCACGGGACGATACTCGGTATCATTACTGCTTCATTAAGGAAGCCTTGTACAGGACAGATGGCTTCCAGAACCACACTGCTTTCCCTTCTTCCTAGAAATACATTCCTTCAATACCCCAAGCCTTAGTAATGTGTACGACATCATGGGACGTGCCCCCTCACACTGACTGCACAGCACATCTTTACAAAGTTACAACTGTGAGTCTAGATGCTGCTGTGAGAGCTTTCCCAGAGTCTGCTCAGTGTAAGAAAATACTAAAAGTAACTGCATATTATTTGGCAAGAAAGCACATCTCCCCAGAGGTGAGCCTAGACGAGTCATAATCCATGTTCAATCACACTGGGAGCCTCTCAGTCTCACCTGCTCTGGACCCAGGAGAGAGGCTGACTTCTGTTGAAGTTGTGGCCTCTGTGGGAGGAAAATGATGAATGGCGAGGTTTGAAGATTTAGGATACTGGGGGAAGAATTATGCTGATATTTTATCAAAGCAAGCCTACCAAACATATTATGATCTTAAGTAAACATGAATTCCTTCTTGTTGAGAATGCCCCTGTAATACCCAAAACAAGAAAAATAAAGGGATCATCATTCACATTAGCTGTGTGGCCCCGTGAACTTGAATTACTGGAAGAACTCTGCTGAACACGGCCGCCTGTGAGGAGAATGGACCATGAATGGCCACCATCTCGTCTCCTGGCCCACGTACTGGAGCCCCTTCCCACAGGTCCCTTTCAGCATGGAAGAGGATTTTGTCTGTCCTTTACCTGTTTCCCTTCCAGACCCAGAGCTCCCTGGTGTGACAGAGGAGAAAACGGTAGAGGAGAACTTCATGTTTCTAAATTTGACTCAATTACTTGAAGTGTCTTTATATTCAAATGTTTATAATAGAGCTCTTTGACCATAAAACTCAAATGATGATCTGATGTAGTCCATCCTGCCTGTTGCCTCCAGGTGAAATTGTGGTGGCGCTTATTAAAGCAATAGAGGAAAACGCTTCCTAACAGTACATTTCATCATTCTACTAATACTTTCCAAGAATTTCTTTCCTTGTAACATTGTTTTAGGCCCCTGGGATGTATCAGTGAGCAAAATATTCAAAGATCTCTTCCATAATGTAGTCCTTATTCTAGCAGCCAGGGACCAGCAGTGAACAAAAAGCCAATAAACAAGTCAATGTGATTGGACTCCTTTCTAGAGCTTGTAGCATTTGTAATTTCACAGCATAAATGACTCTGAACAATTAGTAAAACCATCCTATTCTGGGGAATTATAGCTATGATTCTGGAGTCTTAATGGCAGTTTTGGGGGAAATTCCAAGCCTGTAAAAGAATGAGTTGGCCAAAACGGAAGTGCACATTAGTAAATGCAAACTGCCCTCCAGAAATGTCTCTCCTGGAGGCTCTTTTAGGAGTACCACAGTCAGTGCTAATAAAGACCACACAAGCCACTGCCTGGCTTCTGTTTTGTTTTTTGTTATTTGTTTCTTTTTTTCCTGGCTCCTGTTTTGAACCCAGTTTTGGTGGTGCCAACACTTTTTTTTTGAAAGTTGTAGCCTCTGAGGGAGCAAACGGTATAACACTAATTTCTGGGGATATAGGATATTTCCTGTGGTCTTATGAGAGCAATCCTACAAGAAGTCATTTCCTCTGAGTGTCCACAGAGATGGCTTTCATATTGCGTTAACTATCTGTGTTAGAAATTTATATTTGGACAGATGTCTCAGAGCTTAAGCTCTGCGATAACACTTAAAACAAGAAAACTGAGCAACACATACTAATTCATTACAGAAGCCCCTAACTGGCCTCGGACCTAACGCTCCAGATGGTAAATCACTAACGTCCTCTCATAGCACCTCCTTGGCCCAATTATTCATAGCTGCCTTGCAAACAGATATTTCTCCACTCTTGATTTCATGCCTGTTATGCTGCTGCTTTTATGTCTCCCTAGAGTCTCAGGAGTGACAACAGAGGGAGGCAAATACAAGATAAATTATTATTATTACTGCCTGATATACTCAAGTGGTTGCTTTGCATTACATCCACAAAGCACACACACACACACACACACACACACACAACACATCCAAAACACTCACGGGAAAGTAACATCCAGCTTACATTTCATTTATGTAATATTACCTGTGTTGGAAACTTCTGAAGTAGTTCTGACTTCAGGAAAAATGATGGTGGTTACTATAAAAAGAAAATTTTCATGAACTTCAAACAGGCACATTTAGCCAAGGGGCCTAAAGCAGGCAAATCCAGAGGGATTAACAATGTTGCTTGGCTTTGAGTATTGCGTCCCTGGGAAAATTTGTTCTCAGCCTTCATGTTCTTCTGTTCTTTGCTGTGATCCCAAACAATGAAGCAGTGGAACCCAAAGTCTCCAAAGAATGCTCACCTCTGGACAGCACTGTGCTGGGGGTGCTCCTAACAGTTGTGGCTTCTGAGAGAGAAAAAAGGGAAAGAAACTTGAGCTACCGCACTACCCAAACGGCCTGCCCTGGGCTCCTCGGTGTGCTCATTCACCTGTGCTGTAACTTCCAGTTTCCAGGGCTTTGCTTGAGACGCTACCAGAAGTTCCTGCAGCAAGGAAGAGATAACCACACCATGATTTGAAAACTTCCTATTTAAAGGTTTGCATTTCTTACCCATAGTAGGACCCTCCTCCTACTTTGATATTTCTAATATCAAGAATTAATCTGTATGTTTTCTAAGCAGGATTTCTTCCTCATAGCAAAATTCCCAACGAAATTCTAGACTTTTCTGTCTTTGAAGTTTGGCACTAGGAAACACATGTTTCCTCAGTATTGTTAAACGACTTCTTCCGTAGGCAGCCATGGATTTGGAGCACGTGTACTGGACCCAACAGACCAAACCAATACAGAGTTTAATCAAAGTAACTGAGCTTTGGCTGGTTGCAGAAGGCCTAGTAGCCAGTTAACTGATTGGGCTATACAGGGTTAATTGTACTGTAGTTAGGTGACTGATTGACTAGGCTGTAGCCAAAAAAGTTGTTTTCTGTTTCTCATTTCCATGTGTCTATGACATTGGTGTCTGATGAGATAGGTGGTTGGAATTCTCTGATTCGGGAGCTGCCCAAAAGCTATAATTTTGTTTTGTTTGCTTTGCTGAAATAAGCTTCCCTAAGCTTAATAGTTCTAAGGAATTTCACTGTTAACTCTACCCATGTATCTGATGGCCAGTGACCTCACCCCTTGGTGTCCCCGGGGGTCCCTTGGAGTGGAACAAAGTTTCAGGGTCTTGAATCTTGTCAGTTGTTATCAAGTAGCTGATTTTCATTTAAAAAATGTTTTATTATGGAGGATTAAAACAGTGTGGCTGTATTTCGGGAAACACTGTTTATGGGAAATGATCAGAAAGTGCAGTCAGTGGCTGAGCGGTCTTGGCTGGGGCTATTCCACTGTCCAATAACATCTGAGGAAATGTCTTAAGAGAAGGCCCCACAGGACTACCACCATCCAGCTTGATCTCACCTGTGCTGGAAATGCTGTGGGCAAGAGTTGTGCCAAGGGTCACCCCCGTGGGACCTGCAACAGAGTCCAGGGGTCATGTCAGTGACTGGATCTAGATGCAAGATCTGTGTCCCTTTGCTACACCAAGTATCACTTTTTGGGCTCTCGGCAGAATCCATAATTGTATGTGCTTCTCTCCTTTAACTGTCCCAACTCTAAGCATGCGGGCGGCCATGTTCTTCACTTGAGATATTCTCTTCTGGCATTCCTTGCCAAACAAAAAAGGTGATTTTCCGTCACATTGACTTGATTTATTCTCAGTCTTTTAATTCTCTGGTACAACAGACACTTCACACATGCTGAGTACCTGAGGCAGTGGGAAGCAACGCAGTAGTACACATTCCTCCTGGTTAGTAGGACCAAGCAAGGCTTTCTGGCAAAAACATGATCTGAACTGGATCTTTACCATGAGTTAGGTTTTGTCTGTTTGGAACCCAGGAAGAAATACATCAGGCGGAAGACATGGAGAGAATGAAGATTTAGGGAATTATACGAACAAATGCAAACTATCAATTTAGCTAGAAATAAATAAACTTTCTAGTGACTAGTTTAATAAATACCTAAATGTCTTTTGTGGTACTGTAGACTCAACACAAAGCCTGACTCGCATTAAGCAAGAGCTCTACCCCCGAGCTACAGTCCAGTCCTTTCCATGTTTTATATTTTCATTTTGAGATAGGATACCACCAAGTTGCCCAGACTGGTGTCCAACTTGCGATCTTCTTGTTTCAGTCTCTCACCTAGCTGAGATTACCAATGTGTATCAAAATATCTGGCAAATATATTCTCTTAATAACTTTTTTGTGGTATTGGGAAGCAAATCCAGGGCCTTCTGCATGCTAGGCAAGTGTTCTACTATAACTGAGGTATCGCTTCAGCCTGTGTGATACAGTATAACTTCTCATGAAGGAACTTTATACAGTGCCAACAAGCACTTCAGGGAGGCTAAAAGGTGGGTGGGTATGAGGATGAAGAAAATGAGAAGTAGAAGTTTAGGACCCAAGTACTGCAGTAAAGAATTCAGACTTTATTAGAAGATCAGCAGGTGGCTGCTAGAGTGGACTGATGACAGAAATGACATGAAAGAGATGCTAAGAATTATAGAAACACTGACCACCGCATCTGAGAGAAAACTGAAAGGCAAGAAATTTGCCTACAATAGTCTAGACTAAAGGTTCCTGTGGAGATGAACGGTAACTCCTTCAACTGCAGAAACACAGCAAAGGAGAAAGAGTTCAAGTTTTCCATCAAGCAGATGTGTCTGGTTTTAAACAGGTTGAAAATCTCTGAACCTCACTTTGTTCACCAACAGAGAAGGCAAGTGATGGCTGTTATTCAAATGAGGGTTTGGATGAGACCAAAGTGAAGTTCAAATGCAGTGAGTGTTCATTACATGCCAAGCTCTCTTGAATGACACATTACGGACGCACAGTTCCCTTGCAACAAAGGCCAAATCCTGGGGTGGACAAGCTATTAGAGTCAAATGCCTCATCAGATAAGGACTCTAACTGAAAACAAATCAGAGTGAAAATGCCTGTTTTCAGGGAGCTCTTCTTCTAATGTAAATGCTGAAAAAAAAAAAAAGTGGAAAGGGTAACAGTAAAGAAAAATAGAGCCAGGTGAATGCTTGTAATACCAGCAGCCTGGGAGGCTGAGGCAGGAGTGCAAGTTCGACCCCAGCCTGGGATACTTAGCAAGAACCTGTCTTAAAGAAAAAGAATTTTTTTTTTAAAAGGCCAGGATATAGCCCAGTGCAAAGGCCAAAGGCCCTGGCTTCAGTCTCCAGTGCTGCAAAATAAATACTTGAGATGTTCTGTAGAATGAATTTATATCCCTTCTCTTTTCAAACTATTAAGTTTAAAAAGAGACACCAGGAAGCTGAGGGGGGTGGTGCATGCCTGTAACCCCAGTCACAAGTTCAAGGCCAGCCTGAACTACATAGCGAGACCCTGCTTCAAAACAACAACAACAATGAAGATACCAGGATAAAATAAAAGCTAAATAATTTGCATGGGAATGGTAGGTGACAAATAATATTAATATGTTGAGAAATATAGTACTGCTTTTTCATAAGGGGGATACTTGGGGAGTTATTTTTGTTTGATAAAGTTTATACCCTTGTGTACAACCAGTGTACTTTAGCCATTATGAAATGGAATCAGTGCACCTTTATTATTAAGAAGGCATAAAAATAGAAAATAGCAAAGGCCCTATGCTAACAAAATCTAATTTGCAGTTCATGTTTTATTAATATGATAAATTAAAATTGTTACCATATTTCTTATTCTAGTTATTATAACACCATTCGTTTCAAATGCACATTTATAATCTCATATGTTCTAACCTGCTTTTCCAGGCTGTGTTGATGGCACTAAAATTTAAAAAGACAAATATATTTATAAATGTATATCTTATTTAAATTCATATATAAATTTATGTATTAGATTAAAATTTGAAAAGAATATCATTCTCTTGGATATTTTTCAAAATTCAAATGAAATAGAAATGCTTATGTCAACAAACCACATTGTGCAGAAACACTTTTTTTGTCATTTTAATTCCAACTTACGTTCAAGGAACATATATGGAATTTCACTACCTGAGCCTAAGAAGAAAAATAATAAATTTGTATTTTAATTAAAGAACATGCTTGAATTTTATTTTAAAATTCACTTCAGATTAAAACCCTACAGAAAATTGGAATAGATGATCTTTATCTCAATCTGATGAAAGCCATCTATGCCAAACCAACAGCCAACATCATATTAAATGGACAAAAACTAAAAGCTTTCACTCTAAAATCAAGAATAAGACAAGGATGTCCACTATCACCACTCTTATTCAATATAGTTCTGGACACATTAGCCAAAGCAATTAGACAAGAGAAAGAAATAAAAGGAATAAAGATAGGAAAGGAAGATGTTAAATTATTATTTGCAGGTGACATGATACTCTACATAGAAGACCCCAAAAACTCCACCAAAAGACTTCTAGATTTAATAACCAAATTCAATAGTGTAGCTGAATACAAAGTCGACACTCAAAAATAGCATGCCTGTACACAAATAGCAAACCCACTGAGAAAGTAATTAGGGAAATCACACCTTTCACAATAGCATTTTAAAAAATGAAACACTTAGGAATCAGTCTAATGAAGGAAGTAAAAGACCTCTATATTGAAAACTACAGTACTCTGAAAAAGGAGATCAAAGAGGGTATCAGAGAATCAAAAGATACCCCTTGTTCTTGGGTAGGAAGAACCAATACGGTGAAAATGGCCATACTTCCAAAGTGTTATACAGATTTAATGCAATCCTAGGCAAAAATACCAATAGTATACCTCACAGAATTAGAGAAAATAATCCTAAAATTAATTTGGAACCAGAAGAGACCTACAATAGCAAAAGTAATTCCGAGCAACAAAGGAAAGTCAGGGTACATCATAATCTCTGACTTGAAATTATACTATAAAGCTACTGTGATAAAAACAATATGGAACTGGCAAAAAAAAAAAAAAAACCAGACCTGAGGATCAATGGGAGAGATTAGAAGATGCAGAAACAACTTCAAACACACTCAACCACCTTATTTTTGACAAAGGGGGCCACACACATTCACTGGAAGAAAGACAGCCTCTTTAATAAATGGTGCTGGAAAAGCTGACTTTCCACATGCCAAAGATTAAAACTGGACACATGTCTCTCAACATGCACTAAACTCAAAAGGGATCAAAGATCTAAATATTAAAACAGAAACACTAAATCTGCTGCAAGAAAGAATAGGTAAAACTCTAGAAGAGATGGGTCTAGGCAAAGACCTTACAAACAAAACCTTGATCACACAGGAAATACTACCAAGAATCAACAACTGGGATCTCATCTTATTAAAGAGCTTTTGCACAGCAAAGGAAACCACCAACAGAGTGAAGAGACAATCCACGGAGTGGAAAAATTTTTGCCAGCTGTTCCTCAGATAAAGAACTATTATCTAGACTATATAAAGAACTCAAGAAAATCAGACCCCGCCCAGGTTTAAAGACCCAAACTAAAAATGAGCGTCTCAAATGAATAGACATTTCTCAGATGAAGAAGCAGAAACAGCAAATACATATTTGAAAAAAATGTTCAACTTTACTGGTCATTCAAGAGATGCAAATTAAAACAACACTGAGATTCTATCTTGCTCCAGAAAGAATGACAATTATCAAGAAATCAACCAATAACAAATGCTGGCAGTGCTGTGGGGAAAAAGGAACATTTTTCCATTGTTGGTGAGAGTGTAGACTGGTGCAATCTCTGTGGAAATCAGTGTGGAGATTCCTCAAAAAACTAGGTCTAAAGGTTCCATTTGACCCAGCTATTCCCCTTCTTGGCATCTTCACAAAACAATTAAAAGCATCATACTACACCAATATATGCACACTCATGTTTATTGCAGCACAGTTTGTAATAGCTAAATCTTGAAAACAGCTCAAATACCCATCAACCAATGAATGGATAAAGACGTTCTTTTATATAATGGAGTACTATTCTGCCACAAAGGATAAACCTGAGACATTTCTAGGTAAATGGATGCACCTTGAGACCACACATTTAAGTGAAATAAATCAGATGCACATGTTTAAATATCACATTATTTCTCTGGTGAAAGTGTAAATAAGGACTAAAGTGTATTATATTGGGAAAAGGGAAGAAATTGCTTAAATGGGAAGGGGAACAGGGAGGGGGTAGGGAGAAAGAAAGGGAGGGACAGGGAAAAAAAGAATAGGAGGAGGAAAAATGGAAGCAAAGCTTTTGTAAATAAGAAGGGGAAGAGGGGCTGAAGGCAGGGGAGGGGTTGCCATGCGAAGATACAAATTCCCAATGATGAATGCTATCTTTATGTATATCTAAAATGTAGCAATAAAATTAATTTTAAAAATAAAAAACAGCAAAATATATTCACTTCAGTGTTTGAAATGGCATAATATACAAAATATTTTTTGAAAAAGCAAAAATATCATATTTTAATAGAAGAATATGGTATCTCAGAAATTTAAGTCCAAGTGATAGAGATATTTTGGGTAAAGTGTACTAACAAATCGTCTGTGAGTTAGAGATTGTCAAACTGAAAACAAATCATTGACTTTTTTCCATCTAAAATGTTTAATTTATAACATAATTATGTTCAGTTTACTTTTGCATAACTCAAGTTTGAATATAGAGTAATCATAAATTTAGTTTGAGTTCAATTACTGAATTATTTTCTAACGACCAGTTAGTAGAATAAATTCATACTGTTTAAGTGGATTTATAACAGTAGAGTAAATGTCGCAGAAGAAAATGTGTGACCTATCCATTCTGTAAAGTAACAGTGAACAATGTAGCCACCAAGGTGTCCATTCTGTTTGATATCCTGCAAACTGAGAAACGTTATTTCTGCCAAGTACTATTAGTACAGGTAGCACAGTAGGGTCTGGGAGACCACTCCCCTCCACCCACTTGAGTTCGGGCAGCTTCCCAGGGCCAATGCTCCTTCCATTGTTCCATGAAACTTAGGTGGAGTGAACTCTGGAACAAACCTACTTGTAGAAAGTCCCTACTCAGGACGACTCTGCACTCTGTTAATCATTCCAGTCAGTCTCCCCTAGACACCCAACGAGACGTGCCCAGGCTGGGCGATTTTTTAGAAATCTGAAAGCCTACTTTATCTGTGTGCCTTTTGCCTTCCCTGTCATCCTGGCACCCTTTTTCTGTCAGTGCCGCGTTTTTCTCAGAATGCACCTGCCCTGTGCATGTCTTTTCACGATTTGCAATAAATATAGCTGCTTTCTTTCTTCATGGGATGTACACTTGCAATTACAGTATTTGCTTGCAGTACACAAGAGCCTGGAATCTATTTGGAGCATATATCACTTTTTCATGTTACCACCTCAGTCCCATCTTCCTTCCTCTTACCTGAAATACTCCAGTTGTTTCCAAGCTTCGCCCAATTACCAAGTTAGCATTCTTCACTGAAGTTCTGCCTATAATCTCTGCTCAAGCATGTTGTATAGCACTAATTCTTTTTTTTTTGTATAGCAGTAATTCTTAAACTTTAATGTGCATAAAAATTACCCACTGAGACTATTAACAGTGTAAATTCCCCTAGTTCCCTAGTAGGAAATCTATTTTAAAATAAGGAAAAGATTAAGCTTGAAGTACAGTGAAGTTCGTATATGTATTTTTAGTTTGTAGGACAACCAGAGGATAAAAGAGTAAGATAAACTGACATCACAAGGAAACAATCAGATAAATTTATCATAATCTAATAGGGGATTTAAGAGTTTGACTACGGTCAGGCACATCACTTGGAGTAGGACTACATTCCTGGTGATGTACTACAAATGACTCACATAATATCAAGTTCTATTGATCAGCGATGCCATGTTTGATCATTAGGTAAAGACAGCTGAAGTCTCCACCGCTAAGTATTTTTCTACCGTGCAAGTAGTTTGTTGGTACTTTGGCATCAAGAAAACTTGCAAGTCGTTGTCAACCCCTTCCCTGATATTACCAGCATATATTTATCCTCCTTTCCTATGTCACCCAGGGCTGTAGAATGGTAATTTTTTTTTTTTAGTTGTACCTTTCTTTCAACATTTACTAGATGGCACTTTCTTTTTTTAAAAAAAAAGTTTCTCTTCACTGAATTATGTGGATATCATCATCCATAATTTCTAATGAAAATTCTGGGTAATTAAATTTCCTTTGAATTGCTAATTTTTAGAATAAAGAATTGGCATAACATTCACCTTGAACAGTACCCGATGACCTGTTGCTCTTTTCTTTATTAATTATCGTCAGAGACATATATATTTCAATACATCCCTGTATGTCAGTCAGTTGTGATAATTTTTTTTCCTCCAAATAAGTCAAATTTGGTCAAATAGGCACCCCTGCTGGGCACTCTTGACACTCTGACTGCACACCTTTACTCTTTGAATGCTTCCTTGTCTTCTAACTGCAGAAGTCCCAAGCTCACCCAGCGCTTTCCCTGACCAAGACCTGGAATTAGTCCTTGTTCTTGTTTTCTCCAGCAGTAGTGAGCACAGGAATTTAGGAGGACAGAGCTAGAGTTACCAAGAGCACCTATTTATACTCTCAACTCAAATGAAGCATCACAGGAATTTATCAATCATTTAATTATTGTATTACTTTTCTCTTACATATAAAAACCCAGTTCCTAATAATATTTGTATTATTATTTATCACTATAACCTATAATACATAAAAAAAATCTTTTCAAAGTAAGGCCACTCATATAACTACTAAGAGTAAAATTACTGCATGAAGTTTAAGATTTCTCTGCAATCCTGTTGTCCCAAAAATATATGACACTAAACAGCTACAGCATGATTATTGTGTTTTGAACACATGTGAAATAATTATCTTCACCATGTGATAATCTAATATTTAATTAAGCTCACTTATTTTGCTTATTTTCCAATTATAATATTTACTTTTTAATTCTAATTATAGTTTTTAATAGATCATTTTCATTTTTCAAAAGTCAAAACTGCATTTACTTTTTTTTCCCAGTCCTGAGGATCAAACCCACTGCTTCACACATGCTAGACAAGTGCCCTGCCACTGAGCTATATTATCATGCAAATCTACATTTAAAAGAATACTCCGAAAACTCAGTCTTCTTGTCCTGTTTTTATCCCCTAAAAATAGCTATTTTCTTAAGTTCCTATTTTATCTCCTCCGTTTTCTGCATATCGACTTGTACATATAATGTGTGATCAAATATGTAATGAATATTTAAATTTTTAAAAATATGTATTACAGTAAAAGTTGTATTGCCATTCATTTCCCTCAAAATACTCCCACATGCTCTGAACGCACTTATGCCATCACCATTGCTATTCCAGAAATCCTCTTTCATGAGAGTCTTTACAAGGTATAAACAAAGACTGGGGGATGCTGCTGCCAGTTGCCATGCAACAGAATGCAGGCTCATAAAAACAGGATGGTGTGTCCTCTTCTACCTATTCACCGGATCTGGCACCGTGTGACTTCTGACTCTTTCCCAAAGTCAAAATGACCATGAAAGGGAAAATTCTGAACCAGTTCAGATCACTGAGGCAGCTACTACACTGCAACAAGAGACCTCACGAAAGAGGACTTCCAGAACTGTCTCAGAAAGTGGCCAAACTAATGGGACAAGTGTGTTCAAAGCTAGGAGGAGTATTCTGAGGGGGATTCATTGCAATACGTTTTTACAGCAGTAACTGATTTAATTTGAGCATTCACTATATTTGCATACCTCATATATGTATATAATATATACCTTAATAAAGCACATTTATATATCACCCTCCTTTTTCATATGGCTGTAAATTGGATACATGATTCTGTTGCTTGCTTTTTGCCCTTAATGAATTGTGGAAATAGATCATTATATAGAGATTTTCCTCTCTCTTTTATTAGGATGGCTTCCTGTGACTTTATAGCACATTTTATTCTATGTGTCTTCTTTCAGTGAAGGTATGAATTGCTCCTAATCTTTTTCTATTAAAAACAATGCCAGTATGAATAGCTTGTTCATATGTCACTCTGTAGTTTGACTGTGTAACTTCACTCTAATGCACTAAAGATGGCATTTCGGGGTCAAAGGGTATATGCGTTTGTGCTCACTGTGTAGTCCCAACTGGCCTCAAACTCACTACGTAGTCAAGGCCAGTCTTGAACTGTGCTGATTCTCCTGTCTCAGCCTCTCTAGTTCTGGGATTACAGGTGTGCAACACCACATCCATCTAGACTTCTTTCTTTTGTTTACCTGATTCTCTGTTAGTAGATGTTAGGCTGGTCTAGCTAAGGCTCCAGGGCAGAGTAATCAATAGTGCCCTAGACACAAATCAACTAACTGATATCTCAAAAAATTCTCAGAAACAGTTATTATTGTTCAAAGCAATCAGAGGTGGTTTAATAACTCGTTCCAGGTCACCCAGTCACTTAACAGTAGATCCCTGGGCCACACTTGGGCAATCCAGCTCCAGCTACTACATTGTAACTGGTGTGTCTCAAATATTTGTACAAAAAGTTACATTCACTAGATATCAGATCCCTGTTTTGCTTGCCCAATTTTTGCCCAGTTAAGTTTTGGAAGCTAATTCTGATACTCTAAACAACAAGTGGGGCGTGAAGTCCTGTGAGAGTGGAAATGACAGAGCAGAGGTTCTCTCCTTGGAAGTACCAGTTGCCTAAAGGGCTTGTAATGCATTCTCTGTCAGGCTCCACTCCAGCAGTAGGTGGGCCCAGAAGTGTGCGATTCCATCAAGTTCCCAAGTGACACAAGCTGCTCCTCCCGTGCCCACACTTTGAGCAACATTATGTCACTGAAGGTCAGCTAGAGAGGGGACTACAGAGAATGGAAAATGTGTAATGCCTCAACCAAAGCAAATATAAGTATGTCAAAAAAGGACAGAGTACTATTTTAATTGATTATGAGAGTGGCAGTTTGAACTTAGACATCTCTTTACTCCATCAAAATAATCTGTTTTTAAGGAAGATAAATACTGTGTTCATGAACCCCTCAAGAATGAAAATGTCCTCCATGAAGCATAATCTCCCTGGGTTTCGTTGGAAATGAGCTCTTACCCAGATTACAGAACTGAGAAGCCAGCTATTCTGCAGGGAACCTGGGAGTCTGCATTCTAATCCTACCTCTGTCACCTTGGAGCTCTTGTATAATTTTCAAAACTCATGGATATAACGACACATAGCGTTCTGTGTTGTTAATATCAACTCACTTAGGAAGTACATATTTGAGCATAACCAGAAATTTCACAGTCCCGAATGACTATATTGTTACTATCTTATTGACATTAATTATTGCATTCCCTGAAAATCTCCCAGTAGTCTTTGGTATCTCTGAGCCTCGACCCGATTCATCTGAGGATGCACTCGCTATTCAGGGGAAAGAGGCCACTGAGATGGAAGCAAGGAAACTGGTAGATACACTCTATGGAATAGAGCGTGTGTCTCATCTTGGCCTCACCTGCTCTAAAGGCTGTGCCATTTATATTTCTAGTGTCAGCAGTGGTGGGTAACCCTGGTGACACTGCACTTGTCCCTGAGGAGGTAGAGGAAAAAATAAACCTGCCTAAAAAACACACAGGCACTTGACATTTCAAGATCG
>PVJO010022640.1:0-27650 GCA_004026905.1 Hystrix cristata | reverse complement strand
CCATAACTGTAAATAAGGACAAAGAGGTGTAATAGATATTATATAAAGGGAGGATGGTGTGCAGAGGAGAGGAGTGCTAGAAAGAAAGAAGGGGAAAAGCAGAAAGGCAACAGGGGAAAGAGAGGGGAAAGGGAAAATATGGAAAATGATGAATGAACCTGATATAAATAGGGGAGGAGGGAGGAGAGGGGAGGGGCGGGGGAGAGGGGGGAGAACCAAGATGTACCATGTATAGGTACAGAATAAATGTAATGAATGTGATCAATGTATGTAGAATGTACCAATACATGTTCTTGGTTTAAAATAAATTAAAAAAAATGATGAATGGAAGTTATTGTTGAATGAATGTTGTTGAAACAAATGATTCTCAAAGAAGCATTTCCTTTGGAAAATATTCAGTCCCATGTTTTAATCACACACATATACAGCAACACACACACACGTATATATATCACATAAATGTGTATATGCAAATAAATGACAAAATACAGAAGTCAGATTTCTAAACAAAATGACAAATATACGAAAGTACAATGACTTGACTTATAAAAGTCAGACTAGGGCACAGTATAAAGTATATGAAGTATGAAGTAGGGAGACTTGGGGACAGTTCTGTCAGGTATGAGCCAAAATGTCTTCCTCAAGGTATTTTGGTGCCTTATTGAATGAATCTTGACAGACAGAATGGGTAAGAGTGGCTGAGCGATACCTTGCTCCTTGCAGCTAGAGAAGGAGACAGATCTTAGAGGACATTTTACAGCATAATTAGAAATGTGGACCTGATCTCATAGGCAATGGTAACTGATGCAGGGTTTAATACTAAGAACCCCACGATCATGTTTGTAACTCTTAGAAATCTACACCTGTGGTGGAAAATAAATGAAAGGGCACAAAACTAAAGGTAGGAAGATTATTTGTTTAGGGTGCAACTGCAATAGCCAGATGAGTAAACATCATATATGAATGAAAGCGGTGGTTCTGAAAATTGGAGGAGGTACCAAAAGGTAATAAGGCAAGATCTAAGAATTTCTTACTATGACTTTTACTTTCCCTGAATTAGTCTTTCAGAGCTGCCATAACAACCTAACACAGACTGGGGGACTTGAAAAACAGAAATTTATTTTCTCCTAGATCTAAAAGCTGGAAGTTCAACAAAAAATTGTCAACGGGGTCAGTTTTATGGAAACCCCTCTCCTTGGCTTACAGATGGCCAGCTTTTTGCTGTGTCTTCACGTGGCCTTTTCTCCAGATGTGTATCCTACTGGTGTCTTCTCTTCTTGTAAGGGCACCAGTCTTATTGGGCTCGGGCTTCAAATCTATGACCTCATTTAATCTAATTACTTCCTGAAAGGAAGAATGCAGTCACATTGTAGGTTGGGCTTTGGACCTCGGAAGTGGAGGACACGGTGTTGTTCACGTTACTCTCTTTTCCTCAGCTACTCTCTCTGTGAAACTGTGTCTTTCATGACTTATTTTTTCTCTGACTCTGTTTAGTTAGGAGTTTTTGCCATATGTTTTGCCACATTTCATATCCTTCTTCTACCTTTTCATGGTCTATGCAAACTTTCACCTTGTTTTGAACGTATATTCCTTTTCTTCATTTAGTTCTGAAATCATATTTATCCTCATTTTCTCTGGCTATCTAGTCTTACACTTTTTTTCTTTTTCTACGCATGCTTGTAAGAAAATGGGTGAAAGCAATAGCTGAATTTGGGCCAAGAAATAGAATTGGAGTTTAAAGTTTTAATTTTCCTTAATAGAAATCCCCTAGGACTATAAATCAACTGAAATCATCTTTGAAGTCCTTTTGTAATTTATTCTAATTACAATTGTCTTGATTCTTCAGAATAAAAAGTAATTATTTCATCTGAAAAATGAAACATTTTGACACAGACATGAAATTAAAGCCTATATATTTGTGCATAGATCACTATAAACAATTCCTTCTTTACCCCGGCCTCATGACTATGGCTTATTCAGAATTTTTTTACGATTTGTTAACAAGCCTTTAGCACAATCACCAATTCATTAGTTCTGACCTTTGAAAAATAGTTCCTCTAACCTCACTTTCTCTCAATGAGGTAGTCATCACATTAGAAGATTTAAGGATATTCAGATTGGCACATAGACTCACCCTAATAAGTCTTTGTGAGAAATATGCTTCAAAAGACTTTGTTATCTATGAGTAACATTAACATATTCTAAAAATAATCTAAGATGGGGTTACATATGCAAATGAGAAAATATTATGGCTTAATGTTTATTACTTTCTTTCCAGAGCTATTCCAGCTCAATTTTTATATTCTAGATAGTCACTGCTGTCGTTGCTGTAAGCTCTTAAATCTTCTTTAATTTCCTTGAAAGTAAAGATGAACCCTCTTCAACTGTGTACACATGGCTGCCACTGGTCTCTCTTGTTGCTGAAGCTGCTTGCAACGTTCCTGTTATCATCCTTTTCTCTTCTTCCTCCTCTTCGTCCTTCTTTTCTTCCTTTATTTTTCCCTTCCTTTTTGTCTTTTATCTTCCTTTTCTTCTTTCTGTTCCTTCTCCTACTCATTCTTACTAGTCATTTTCTTAAGATAGATAGATGATAGATAGATAGATAGATAGATAGATAGATAGATAGATAGATAGATAGGATTTCCTTTACAGAAATTACTTTTCTTGAGTAACACCGGTGGTATCCAGCCCAATTGGCAAACAACAGTTCAAGAATGCAGGAATAAGTGAGAGAATTGTTAAATTGAGGTTTACCCATTTTGAAATTATGATATCTTTTTCTTGTCATATCTCTACCTCCTTGCATTCATATGCTTTACCAAACATCAGAGTGGCTTAGCGTAATGCCACAGCCTCACAGGGTACTTGGTGGTATAGCATTCATTTATCACAGCTAAGCTGAAAAATCAACGCCTTTTTCTCTCTTTCTTCCAACTTTCTGGATGTCGTGTCCTGGTCAGAAAACTATACGTAAAAGAAAGTAAAGATGTTGCCTTTAGACAATTCATCTTTGGCCCAACTACCCTGTTCTATTTAGTAGAACACATTGAGTCAGCATAGGGATGTCCCTGACTTTGCCTAACTCCTGAGCAGGGCTTTAGACTCCACTGAGTAGAGGCTTTTGAAGAAACATCTTTTCACCACTGCAGTTCTAAGACATTATTAATCAGTTCTAATTGTGTTGCCATTCAACTGGGACCAAATTATACACAATTAGGGTCACGGGTTATATTTTTCTGTAGTGTGGACATTTTACTATTTCATAATACTACTGACAATGTTAGTTTTTTAATGTGTTTTCTCAAAGAAACTAAGATTTTGTGCAAAAGCACTAATCCATCTTTGTTTGTTTCTTTTACCAGATTTTATCTAAAATATACAGCTAAGACCCAGGTTATCTGTAAAAGTTTGAGACACAGCAGGGGGACTGGATACAGTGTATTTTCAATAAGTGTATTTTAATTAATAAATTGAAAACAAAATCAGCAATAAGGCAAATTTTGAGGCTCACTATATTCTAGTGTTTGAATTTCAGTAGAAGCATCTCTTTTTTCTTGTTTCTTTTCACCCAAGAGTGAGTTCCATATATTGTTAGTGATAATTAGAATCTGGGAACTGCCATGGGTTCAAACTATATTCATTTGAAAAAATCTTAATAATACTATTACCGATAATTCATTAATAATTCTTTTTTTTTCAGTACCGGGGACTGAACCAAGGGATCGAAGGTCCTAGAACTGGTTATCAAAATATTTATTTATCCGATTAATTTTAGGAACAATTAATACATACTCATGAATAGAAATTATTTTTCTGTGGGTTTTCTCCCAAGGACAATATAGTTACTAGAAGTCGTGCAAGACTAGGAAAGAAATTACCAAAATACTATGGAAATACCCATTATTTGAAGTAGCAAAATAATAATCAGTATAAGCTACTCAGTAAATCTGTACCTAGACATCTTTACCACTAATATTTAAACAATGACACTGTGTATTGGCATGCACAGGAAGAAGACTGATAGTCTAAATTCAATTGTGATTTCTGTGAAATACAATATTCAGATAATTCAGATTCAGATCTGAATTCTGTATTCAGATTCACACAGATAATTAAACTTTACATGCCTTATGAACTATGTTAACGTACATTTTAAAGCATTACTAGACGTTGGCTATATTGCTTTTCTTTGGAACATTTTTATATTTTCCTATTTTCAAATTTTGTTTCTATGTGCCCAGTCCTTTATAGAGAGTACAATGGTACCCTGATTATCTACAACAATTTTTTCAAGTGTGGCTACTGCTATCCGTAACTCTAAATATAAAACAAATTTTCATCTTACCTTTGATACTATCTAGTTTCTTATCAGTAGGAAGAAATTAGTATGAAAAGATATTGCCCATGCAAATGTTTTCAAATTATTGCAAGGGAAAAAAATAAACCACTGAATCATTATTGGGCTCATTAGAAGAAAGATGCTATGTAAGTGCAAAATATTATCATTGTGTCTGACGAATACCATTAACTCATTATGAAGTACAGCATTCAATTATCTACAACATGCAGCAGAATGAGATGCTTTGTTGGATCCTGCTAAAGTGCTCTTCCGAAATTACTTTTTAAATTTATCTGGCACTACAGTTTCATTGTTAAAGAAACAATGAGCTTCACTTAATTCAAAAAATCCCTTGTTTCCTTTCAAGATTAGCTGATTGGGAGGCGTGAGCAGCACAGTGAAGAGTAGGTGCCTCTGGATTTACCTTCTATGGCTCCGTGAAGGTTACAGTCATGACAAAAGTCAGGGACGGCAGCATGTTTTACATGAAGTGACACATTTTAACAATACACAGTCCATGCAAAATTAAGGATGTGTGGATGTATGTTTTAAGTATAAGAAGTATCCTTATGTTAGAAATGTTTAAAAGAATGTCTACAAAGCCAATGAAAATTAAGACAAAATTCTAAAGAAAAAATAATGACCTTGTGGGATTTAACCTAAATATGCAAGGAAGGCTGGTCCAACGTTAAAAAACCAACTAATGTAATTTATCACATCAAATGGCTAAAGAGAAAAAAAAAATCACATAATCTTATTTATAGAGGCATTTAAAAATCATTCAACAAAATCCAGCACCCATTCTTGGTGAAAATGCTCAACTGGTGAACTAGCAATAGAGCAGAACTTCTACCAAACACCTGCAGTTACCATTCAGCCTGACTCCAAAGTCAGGAGAAAAACAAAGATGAACTGTCTCAGAGAACTTTCCAACAGCAGACTGGAAATACTAAGTAATAGACAGAAAAGGATGTAAAATGTGTACAGATTAAGAAAAAAGACATAAATTGTCATTGTACAAAACATGATAAAATATATAGAAAACTCAAAAGAATCAACCAGAAAACTCCTGGATCTAATAAGTGATTAGAGTAAAATTGTAGAATACAGAGTTAATAAAAGTCAAACATTTTCTTTTATAGCAGTAATAAACAAGTAGAATTCTAGACTGAAAACACAGTGCTTTTTGCATTAGTGTCCAAAAAATAAAATATTTGGGTTGAATTCTAATAAAATATGTATAAAACCTCTATGTGGAAAAATGCAAAACCATGAGCAAATAAATCAAAGAATTATATAAATGAGAGATTCCATATTTATACAGAAGAAGAATCTATCATATCAAAATGTTAACTTTTCCCAACTTAACTATGGATTCAAAGCAACTGCCCCCCAATTTGGTAAGTTACTTTGTAGATACCAACAAACCAATTGTAAGATTTATATGGAGTGGCAAAAATTCATAATCGCCAATGTAATATTTGAAGATATGAACAAATTTGGAGAACTGACATTACCTAACTGTAAGACTTACTATAAAAGCTACCATAACCAAGAAAGTACAGTATTCATGAAAGAATGGGCAAGTTAATCAGTGGAACAGAGAAGAGGAGACCTACATAAAATTAGTCAACAGATCTTTGACAAAGATTCAGAGACAATACAATGGAGGAAAGGTAGTTTTTCCAATAAATGATGCTATAACAATTGGACATCTACATACAAAAAAAAAAAAAGAAAATCTAGATAGAGAATTTATGCTCTTCAAAAAGTTAACTCAAAATAGATCACATACCTAAATGTAAAACACAAAACTATAAAATTCTTGATGATTTCCTAGTCTGTTCAGATGGCTATAAAAATATCATAAACTTGCTAGCTTATAAACAACAGAAATTTATTTCTCATGCTTCTAGAGGCTGGGAAGGCTATGATGAAAGCATTAGAAGATTTGTTTTCTGCTGGGGCCTTTTCTAGGATCCTTTTTGTAAGGGTACTTATCCAGCAAATCTCCACCCTCATGAGGGTCAGTCTGAAGGGACTTTCCAGTAGGAGCTGGGACTAAACAGGCTTGAGGGAGGTGAGATGCAATGGCCTGGGGCACATGGAGCCAGCAAGTGGCCAGAGCCAGGCAGACCTGCAGAGGCCTGATGACCCAGGACAGGGGTGTCCCCTAGCCCATGTGTGTGATGGTTCACTATGCTGTGACCCTCTGGATCTTCTGTCTGATCTCATCACCCCAGTGGGAGATGAGGAAGATCATCCACTTTTCAGGTTCACCTTGCTGGAATCAGGCTCAGTTTACTCTGGGGTCTTGGCTCTGCCCAGGATGTCCCCATGGGGAGCTGGCCTGGCCCCCATCAGCTCCCCATCACTGGGTTATTTCCCTTAATCTCCACATCATAATGCTGTTATGGTGGATATTAGGTTTGATGCATGAATTTTGGAGGGGACAGAAATATTCAGAATGTAACAATAACAGGAAATCTACATGACTTGGGATTTGACAATGGCTTTTTAAATACAACATTAAGGCACAATTCATGAAAGAAAGAATTGATCAACTAGATTTTATTAAAATTAAACATTTCTGTTTTGTGAAAGACAGTATTAGAAAACAAAAAAAATAAGGCAAATACTTGGAGAAAATATTTGCAAAAGACAAATCTGATAAAGGATTGTTTCTAAACTATACAAAAAACCCCTAAAACTTGACAATAAAGAAGTAAAATTGATTTAAAATAAGCCAAAGAGCTCAACAGAAGCCCACAGAGATATAGAAATATCAAATAAAAATAACAAAAAATTGCTCCGTATCTTATGTCATCAGTCAAATGCAAAACAAAACAGTAACGAGAAACCACAAACTGCCTATCAGGATGGCAAAATCTAGAACACTAATAACACCAAGTGTTGACGAGATGTGGAATAACAGGAATTGTCATTCATTGCTGCTGGGTATGTGCAAAGGTACAGCCACTGTCTCAGTCAGTTTCCCCACCTCTGAGACAACATATTAGTCCTGAAAGTTAAAGGAGGAGAGGTTTATTTTGGCTCATGGATTCAGTCCACAGTTGGCTGGCTCCAAGGCAGAAATGGCATCCTGTAGGGGCCTGGCAGAGTACAAGGTGCTCAATCCTTGCAGCCAGGAGGGAGAGAGGGAAGGGAAGAGCCAGGAAAGGGGACACACCCTTCCAGGTCATGCCTCCAGTGCCCATCACTTTTGAACAGGCTCACCTCCTAGCAGCACATTAGCTATGAACCCATCACTGGATTAATCCACTGATAAGTACAGGGTGCCCGTGAGCCAACAACTTTTCACACACAGAGAATTTGGGGGACATTTTAGATCTAAGCCATAGCAGCCACTTTGGCAGTTTCTTCCAAAACTAAATATGTACTTATCACACAACTCATAAACTGTGTTCCTTAGTATTTGTCCAAAGGAATTAAAATCTCATGTCCACTTGTCATTGTCAGAAGTCAGAAGCACTAAATTGATTTCCTAGCAAGAAGATTACACTGTCTTTTGGAGAAAATCAGTTTAATGGAGACAAAATCTTCTCTGGATCGTTTCTTACCTATCCTTAACTTCTAAACCAGAACTTAGCCCTCAGCAAGCTCTCAATAAGTATCTGTTCGGGGAAGGATGACTTACTCCTTGAATGTGTCTTTAGTTACTACACATTCTTGTTTGCTCTCAGATCAAAAGGGAACTAAGATAATCAACTAAGAATTGGGACTCATTTTAAAGAAATGGGTTATTTTGACAGTTAATAACAATGAATGAAAAATAAAAGTGTACATATTGTGCAATGATTTTCTCTAAAATCAAAACAATTAGAAGGATAAAATATTTTTTGGTTGCTTAATTTCTAAGAAAGTTTTTGAAGAATTTGTCAGTTTTTAAATTTTATTTTATTAGTACATTTTTGCAGCACATGAAGTTTATGTTCATATTAAGGAGTTGGTACATGTACTTAACACATCTTGATTCTTTTTATTCCCCTCGCCTCCTGACCCACCTCCTTCCCTCCATCTCCAAATTCAGTTTCCTCATTTCGATTATTATTGTTATTACTTTTTTAGTTCATGTTTGCAACATATAATGGTTACATTGATTGTGGGCATTTTGTTCATGTTCATGATTTGTCTTAAATCTCTTTAAAGTCCCCTTATCTAGAAACAATATTCTTTGTAAAACCTTATTATCAATTGTATTAGATATATTTCCAGGGTCCATCCTATTAGTGCAATACACCAAATGCATGGACATGTAATTAAGAATACTGAATTGAATCGTGTCTCCCAATGATTTATGTCCACTGGAATCCTTAAATATTCTTTATTCAGATTTAGGGAGTTTACAGATGCAATCAAGTTAAGGTAAAGTCACACTGGATTAGGGAGGGCCCTAATCCAAAGACTATTTTACTCATAATATGGGAGATACCTGGATGCCGATACACAGAAAATGCCATCTTGGAGAAAAATTAGAGTGACACATCTAGAAATTTGCAAGAATAAATTTGTTTTCAAGATATTTATTTTGTAACACTTTGTGATAGCATCCCTAGAAATAAATACAATATGTGAAGTTAAATTGCCTCTATAGAGATTATGCCTTTGATTTGCTCCTCATATCAGTTCTCTAGATAAGTGAACTCAAAAAAGTTTTGGCACCGTGTTTGAGGATAGGAAAAACAGGATACTGTCCTAGCAACAGCGTGGAGCACAGCAAGCTAAAACCTCATCCTGATTCTGGTCAAGAACAAGTCTTCCCCTTTATTCAAAAACAGCAACTACTTTTCCCCATGATTTGAAAGAATGCGTGCTTTACTTAAGCAAGGAGATGTTTTAGTTTATGCACTAAGCAAAATGGATTTCATGAGTATAATATTACCCGGACAGCAAACAGATTAAGAGGTTCAGTTTAGTCCGAGTCCACCCGATTGATGATGAGAGTCTCCACCCTGAATGCTAACTGGGCCATACGATGACGACAGGGCCTCGTCTGGCCTCCGGATGTCACCCTCTATTTTTCTGGACTCCTTTTTTCGGTTATTATGGTATGCATACATTTTCATTTTCACAGACAATCCATGGCGGATACTCGGGTGAAACAGCAGCTCAGCTCTTCTTTTCTAAAGAATTTCACTGGCTTATTTGATCCAGAACAAATTTTAACTCAGATTATCCTGTATATTTTTAACTGTCTGAGGTCACTTGTTAGTATCCAATTCTTGGTTTCTGAAATCGTCACCTCAAAGAAAAAGTCCAGAGGAATAAGCTCCCCAGAGAGAAAGAATGAAGAACTGTTCGTATTCATTTTCCCAAATGCCATATGCTCAGTGGGTTTGGTCTGCAATCTGGAGCTAAAGCTATAATGGCCCCTGCTGGGTAAAACATCCGTAAGAACAGACATTTGTTGGTGCACAACTGAGGACTGCAGACTCTTGGCACTCACAGATCTTAGTCTGAAATAACAGTGAGCGTGTTTAGCAGAAAAAAGAAATAACTTGGCAACCCCTCAGCATTAGACAAAAAGCAGTTCCAGACTTCAGGATTATGTTATCACTCAGAGAGGCCAAGTTTTTTTTTCCACATTCTTCCTTTTAAGCACCCAATGTTCCTCTCTCTCATGGATGTTTTGTTATGAAAGTGTTTCCATTTTTGTGATTATGAGTATGCTGAAAGGTATTAGTATATTAAATGATACTATAAAATGAAACAGAAGTTAGTGTGCATCATTCCCCCTCAAAATTGTTTGTTTCCTGAGTCTCACCTTCCATGGATTCTTTCTTTATAACCCCATACATTCACATGCATAATAGTTACATATCCATATGAGCATACATGTGTATGTGTATGTAATTTTCAGATGTTATATTTAGAAGTATTTCTATGACATATTTTATTTTGAATCTGGTGGACTTGAGTCTTTGTATAAGAAGACTACTGTGAGTTTTTAAGAAGGATTGTGCTAACTGAGGACCTCTTCTACTCCTAAAGTAAATACTAGCAAAGTGCCGAAATGTGTGCAAGTCTTTTTCACAAAAACTGTAATCTTTTTATGGCTTTTAAAGTCATACGAAAACATAACTGTAGTACCCAAAGTTATTTATCATACATAAATTCCCTTATGCTTCAACCACCTTAAGTTACACAGGGATATTACAGACACATTTTTCTCATGGTGTAGCCCCTTTCAGGGAATCACAAAGTCAAAAATAATTTTGTAATAATTTTAACACATTATTTTCACCAATGAGTTTTCCAGAAGCTACATGATATATGATATTGAAATAGACTAAATGCAAAAGTTTGTGTTTCTCCTCTTGTCTCTCTCTCTCCTGCTCTCCTTTCCCGCCTCACATCAAGACAGCAGTGAATCTTAGTCGGGACTCAACTTAATTCTGGAGTGCTAAACGGATCAGGGAAAAGCAGAATTTCTCTGAATATGTTCTTCAGCTCCATCTCCAACATTTCAAAGATATCAGAAACTCAGGAAATAGTTTTTAAAAATGATGTCTAACCTATAGATTAAGATGTGCATCTGCCTCTTTAAAACAGGATAGTTTTAAATCCAAGGGAGCCAGATACTTCATGGGAAGTATAGCACAAAGTGCCAATAGCAACTTTCATTTTTTAAAGTTTTTTATCAAAAAGGTCAATCAAGCACACAATGGTCAAATTTTGCTAGAGACAAGGAGTGTCAGAAAGGTAAGAAATCAGAGATGATTTGCTGAAACTGTTGTCAGCTAAGGAAGACTTCCAGAAGAGTACATTGCAGTAACAGGAAAATCAGGGAAATGAGGGAGGGGACATAAACAAGCTAAAACAAACACCATTTGGCTTAGATTTTAGTCCTCCTCAATCATGAGTTTACATGTTTGTAAATGGATCTGAAATTGTACATGCAGGGGCTGGGGATTTGGCTCAGTGATTAGAGTGCTTGCCTTGCAAGAACAAGGGCCTGAGTTCGATCCCCGGCACCACAAAAAAAAAAAAAAAAAAAAAAAAAGAAAGAAATTGTACATGAAATCTAATGGAGAGATAATGTGGAGAGATGCATTGATAAACTTGCTCTCTGACTTAACTGTTAACATATTATAGTGCTTTGTGCTAATGATGTATCCTGTCTATATTCTAGCATTCTCTTTGAAGACAAAACTCTGCTTTAATTAGCTTATAGAATGGTTTTAGATACCAGATTAGAAACACAAAAGTGCTGCCTATGCTTTAGGGCACTGTACAAATGCAAGATAGGATCATTGTTTTCTCTGCCTATGCTTTAGGGCATTGTATAAATACAAGATAGAATCATTATTTTTTCATCATAGTTCACCAGAAGTGAATTCCATATTTAACATACTTGCTTTATTGAATATTCTCTTACTAGAAGTTGCCACCTACAGTTACATTTAGTTACATTTAGGTTTTTGTGTTCTTATTTTAGATCTTTATTTAGTGATTATAGAGTGCTTCAAAACCCATAGAAATTGCAATTCTAATTTAAATGATGAAATAACTCACAGAATGACATGCTTTCTACAACCTGGTCATCTTTACCACAGATTTGCTTTTCTCTTAGTGGATGTTGAAGTGATTTGCCTATACTTGCTTATATATCTTTTAAACTTATGTACTGAGGTATCTCTCATATTGTGAAGCATGTGTACTTTAAGTAAAGACAATGTTTTATACACAGTCTATTGTGCAATTACTGATCAAGTCATAATTTAGAACTTTTAAGATGCAGAGGGTCATTTTGTCCTCTAGTAATCAGTAGCTTCAAACATAAACATCAATAAAGAGAACATGTTTAAAATATCGAATTCTTTAAGGTTAAAAATATTCTTATTTACACCCATTGGGAGCTTTGATAAAAAATTGTGTTCTATATGTGCCAATCAACAAAACTACTTAACAAGTATCTGCAACCAGTACTGCTCTAGATGCAATCTTCCCTTTCTCTAATCTCTACCTCTATACATATCTATCCATTAGTAAATTCAGAATGTGGAATGAATAATAAGACTAACACATAGAAAACCAGGAGAACAACATATTTTTATATTTTTATGCAATACAGTAAGCAGATTTATTTCAAGTATATCAAGTTGCCAGTATTTAAATGCTAAGTTGTTTTTAACCAATAATAGGTATTACATCAAAGGAGATAAAGAGAAATAAAACTTTCAGACAAAGGAGACTATGTATGACTTATGCAAGAGTGAGTACTGCATTAAGAGTTGAAAGTTTTGGGCTGGAGATTTAGTGCAGTGGTTAGAGTGCTTGCCCTGCAAGCACAAGGCCCTGAGTTTGATCCCCGGTACCAAAAAAAAAAAGAGAAAAAAAAAAAAAAAAGATTTGAAAGTTCTGGCCAAATTTGGGAGGTAGAGAATAGAGCCTTTAAGATTAATGGAAAAATCAATAAAGAAGTAGTATGAGTTTTATACATTCATGAAATAGCATGAAATAGTATAAGAAATATAAAGATTTTACTTTTCTCATTGCTGAGACAAAATACCTGACACCTGAATGTAAAAGGAGGAAAGGTTTATTTTGCCTCACAGGTTGTTGAGGATTTAGTCCATAGTTGGCTGGTGCCAAACAGGGTGGCATGGCAGAGGGGGATCGCAGAGAAGAAACAGTCTGTGGAAAGCAGGAAGTACCAAACTGCAAGCTTCATTTCCCCCTTTTATCTCATGCAAATTACAAGCCTTTTGACTGGTGCCACCCATGCCAAAGGCTGGCTTTCCCAATATCCGCACCCAAAACTATGCTAAACCAACCAGCGGACTTAGTATCACACATCCCCAATCCCAGTATCACACACAAGTAATCCACATTCACACACCTTATGTCCGGTCACCTCCGAAAAGCCCCACCTACGATCACATGAGGCTTTGGGGGAACATCTAGATATAAACCATTACAAATGACTGGACCGAACCAAAAAAAATAGCTGGAGAATTCATGTTTATTTCTATTTTCTTTTTTCATCAGGTTTCAAGAGAGAAATGGTCCTATAATTTTTCTTCCTCAAATTGTCTTTGTCTGTTTTTGCTACTGAGGGTATGATGGCCTCTTAGAATAAATTAAGGCAAATTTCTTTTTTTTTTTTATTCCTATGAAGGATTTGGGAATATATCATGCTATTTCTCCCTTAAAAAGTTGGAAGAATTCATCAGTTAAGCCATTTAGACTTTATAAGAATTTTATGAGCTTTTAATTATAGACAACTTATTTGATCGGTATTAAACTCTTCAAAGTTTGTATTTCCTTTGACACTTTTGATGTTACCTGTTTTTAAAAGGCAATTTGTGCATTATGTATAATTAATCTGTGTTTGGGAGCAAAATTGTTCACAGTGGTGTGACATTATTCAGTGACTAGAAAATCTGCAGTGAATGTCACTCTTAAATAACTAATATTGACAGTTTTATTTTTTGTTCTTTTTACTATTTTTGTTAGGATTTTTTTCAGTTTTCTTATTATTTTAGATCAGCTTTCTGTAGGTTCACATTTGTATAGAATATTTCTTTTCTTATACTTTTAAGCCTTTAGCATTCTTATATTTAATATATACTTATTCTAAGCAGCATATACATGTTCTTATTGTATCTTCACTGATTATCTTCGATTTCATTCATGTTGTAGTTTATTGTGAGTTGGTGTAGTAGCTATACTTTTACTTTATGATATAATTTAATTTACTACCTCATTTTACTCTTCGAAGGGCTAATTTTTCCCCTATTGTTCTCTATTGCCTTTTTATGTTTTATGCTTACTCAAAATTTTTCTCTAATTTCCCCTCTATTACATTTCAGGAAATACATTCTTTACTATTTGCTTTGTTGTTTTCTATAAAATTACAATATATATCATTGATGTATCAGAGTCTGCCCTAAATTTGGATTTTTACCATGTCTCATAAAACTTTATCACCTTCATAATTTCTGTATTATTTTAGACAGGTTTTCTGTATTATTGCAGCCAAGTATTTTTTTATATTTAAATGATTTTTATCGGAGTTTTAAACATCAAATAATTATTTAGATGTATCTTTGTATTTGTTCTTTATTCTGATATTTATTAGAAGCTGATTTTGTGTCTATTTTTCTTGGATAGTTTAGTATAATTCCAGTCATTCCATCTCATCCAGCTTAATAATGTCAATGAAGTTGTTTTTATTAGAACAATGAAATTTTATTAGTCAGTGAAATTGACTCATTGCTGGTTTGTATATTTTTTTCAGGGATGGGGGTCATATTTTATCACCTTTGGGTGCAATCTACCGAGATTCTTAAAGGGTATTTTCTTTTTTTCTTTTTTTTTTTTCTTTTAAACCAAGAACATGTATTGGTACATTTTACATGTAATGGTCACATTCATCACATTTATTTTTTACCTGTACATGATGCATCTTGGTTCTCCCCCCTCTTCCCCACCCCTCCCCTCTGTTCCCTCCCTCCCTATTTACAGCAGGTTTATTCATAATTTTCCATATTTTCCCTTTCCTTTTTCTTTCCTTTGTTGCCTTTCTGCTTTTCCCCCTTCTCTCTTTCTTGTACTCCTCTCCTTTGTATATTATCTTCCTTAAAGGGTATTTTCTAACGTTTATTCTGTCAGTTAAAACTTAGGTTCATAGCTTCCCAATATTACACCACTATTCAACTTTTAAAATAGGTCCTAAAGGTCATGCCAGTTGCACTGCTTAGCATAAACAATCTTGCAAACAAGAGGTCACAACAATCTTTGGAGACAATGGCATCATGACAGGACCAAGAATCCAAAAACTTACATGAAATTATTCCTGATTTAGCCATCACTATCCCCTATCCTGCTTTATTTTTCTGCATAACCTTTATAATTATCCAGCATCCAATCATCCCAACTCATTGCTTGAGTTTATTATCCATTTCTCTTGCTAGAATGCAAGCTACATAAAAGTAGTGATTGTTTTGTTTTCTTTTCTGGTTGTTATTCTTTGTTGTTGTTGTTCAATCCCTAGCGTCTGGAAAAGTTCCAGATACATAATAGGTACTTAAAATTTTTGAATAAATGAATAGATAAATACATGTATGAAAGAGAAAACCCTGGCTGCTTAGTACGGAAAAACTAATAGCTTATATCAGAATGCTTCTGCTCACTCGTTTTAGTTTGTTGTATATATTTATGCTTAATTTGACTACAGAGACATCCACACAGTCCTCAGCTCATGAATAATGTTCAGCCATTAATTTGGTAAACACTTACTGAACATCACATCATTTCTTTTCAAATTATTCTTTTGCTGTCTTCATAAAAGGTTGAATAAAGAATTCAAAATATTATTAGAGCAAAATATTATTAGAGCAAAATCTCTACTTAAGATACTGATGCCCAGGGGGAAATCCAACTAAGTAACATCCTTAAAGAGTTTTTCTTTGACAAATGCTATTTCTTAAGAGCTATATCAGGTACAAGTCTGTTCAGTGAGAATATACTCAGTCGGTGGTGTGGCCACCTGTCCAGTTATAGCCACTGGGTTACAAGCATAAATATCATCAGGCAGCTTCCTGAGACTTGCCTTCTCAGACATCTGGAGTCTATGCCTCGTCTATCCTCTATGCAGCCCGGCTCCCTGAAACATGCTGCCACTTGAGCATGTGGGTGGGGAGGCACCCCGAGATGATAGGAAGCAAGAACCAATGGAGTCGTGTTTCAGACGACCTTGTAAGCAGTCTCCATTCTACTTCTGGATTACATAAAAAGAGATTTTATGATAAAATAGAAATATCTTACTTAAAACCTTTTTCCTAAGAATTTTATAACAACCAGGAACAAAACTATTTGTAACAAATATAGACTGAAATCCAAGTTTGGACATTTTGTAATCTTTATAAGTTTGACATATGGTCCTCTTTTTTCTCACATTTGAAATATAGTATACCCAATGAATAAGTTTATTATAAAGATTAACTAAGATAATCAATAAAATGCATTTAGTATTGTGTCTGATGCAAATTAAATGTTCAGTAAAAGGTCACTGTCAGGTCTCTGTGTCCCATGGTTTGAATTAAAACTGATGGAATTTTTGGAAGGTATCTGTCTACTCTTTGAATTAGAACAATCCATTATATTTATCTGGCCTTTTATTTTTTGCTCAGTACTTATTAAACAAGCCAGGATAAAATCTATATGTCAATTCCTGTGTTTCTGTTCACACTGAACCCTAGAAACTCTATTGGTTGGGAAAGTATTTTTATTACATTCAAGAGGAAGAGACAGTAGACAGCCAGCATAATGGTAATAAATCTGACATATCTTCTCTATTTACTCTCTGTCATCAACAGAAGTTCGAGGAAAAGTTTTCTCCTGTCTTCTCCACTCGATTTTGGTGGAAGAAGCAAAAAATAAACCAACCAGACAAACAAACAAAACCTTCTGCTCAGGAAGATATTACAACAGTAACAAGCCCCAGATAATTGTATTAACCTCATAAGGAACAGAAACACAAGCACACACACAGTAAACAGGAGAAGGGATCCTTTTCTCTAGAGACAGTCATATTTGCCAGCGTCAAGTAAACCTGAAAGTTTATGCTCTCGACGTGTAGCCCTTTGACGTGTGTCTGAGGGACAAAGGAAGACATCTTTCCAAATCGCAGAACTACAGTGATCATCACCAACTAACCTACTTAAATTTGAGAATTTCTCAATAAAAATTAGATGCATTGAAACTTTCATAATTGAATTTCATCTTTTATGAGTAGTATGCTGGCTCATCTTTATGTTGACTCACTGCCCAAAACACAGAGAGTTTCAGGGCTGAAGAACTTACATCTGCCCAGACACCCAAAGAGCATGCAGACAAGCAAGCACAGGCGGTCAGAATTATGTAAAATAAATAAAATAAAATTTGTTTATTATCCCTCAAAATTCTGCTTCTGTCATAATGCCCAGAATGTCATAATGGCCGGCAAACAGTCTGAATACTGGAACACGTGTTCAGATCTGAAAGCGTGCGCTTCCCACAGCCTCCAGCCCAGCTGCAGAGCATGACAAGCAACTATGTGTTGTTGAAAAGGGAGGTCTGGAAACCCTGAGCATGATCCCCTGGAAGGAAACTTGGCCATCCTCCGCATTAAAATGGTCTTAGTACAGAGTTTAATAAGTTTAGTAACCCACTGAACACACCAAATGTGCTTCAGACATAAACTGAGGATGAAAAGAGAGATAGTCATCTCCTGAAGAAATTCCCTTTCACACCCAACTACAGGTAATTATTAGACGTTGGATCTTAGGCAAAGTATGATTTCTCTAAGTCAATATTCTTCTCTCTAAGAGACTGATTATAACAATTCTCATTAGTTTTACTCAGCTGAAGCCAAATATTCCTTAAAATTAGGTAACACTTCAGCCTCAGACTGAAGACACTATAGGAATGGTTATAGCCTCATTTTTAGAGCAACTGAGATCGCAGCAAATACCCACTAATTTAAAAGAGGATTCATGAAGTGAAAAGCCTACATTTATTGTCCATAATTGTGTAATGCACTAGCTTAATATCTGATAGAATCTCTGCACATGGATGAGGTCCTTGGCCAAGTAACCTTCTTTATCTGAGTATTGGGCACAGTTTCTACCTGTACCTGTGCAACAGATGTCAGTTCCTTGCCAGCTGGCAGAATTACAGAAACAAGGCAATTACTTTGTGCCGTGCATCGGGGACCACCTTGCCTCTGGATACAACACAGCCTGCCTTTCACAGGTCTTCCTTTTTCACTCTCCCTCAGAGCAGCCCCTGTGTGGTTCTGCCTAGCAGACAGTGTCCTCCCCGTGGAGCAGGTGATTAATACAGTTTTATTGATATCTGTCCAGTGTCTACTGTACTGCATGTGGTCATCCTCATACTCAAAGGATGGGTATGCTTCCTTCACCTACTCTTCAACATAGATGATTAAAACAATAGACAAATAAGAGAAAGTCAGAAAATAAGAGAAAAAGTAATAAAAGGAGAGTGGAAATAAAGGGAGATAGAACAAAGGATAAGATTCATGGGTGGAGGGGTATAATTGATCGGTCATATTTCTTTCAAACATTACGTCTTTCCTAACACTCTCCATAGTCAAATGAAAAAGGAGAGATGCACAAAAATATTTTTAAATATGTCTGTATATGGATAGTTGAAAACATTTTTTCAAATGCATGATTGAAAATTGGCAGTTCTGACTCTTTCTAGATGAGAGGAAAAATGCAGAAGTAAGATCTTATATTTATTTTAAAACATGTTGTATAAGATCAGCGATATCACTTGTGTCCTTTAATGTATCAGTGTGGGTTGGTGAATGTGGGCAGAGTGCCTGG
Organism: Hystrix cristata; assembly: GCA_004026905.1. Taxonomy (NCBI): domain Eukaryota; kingdom Metazoa; phylum Chordata; class Mammalia; order Rodentia; family Hystricidae; genus Hystrix; species Hystrix cristata. Next base: position 8,954 of record PVJO010022640.1, on the reverse strand, counting down.
TTCTTATGAAGAAATCTCACTTCTCTGAGGGCTGACATTTAGAGATTTTTCTATTAGTTATGTCTTTCTTGAATTTCTCAAGGGATAGGAGGGTTCATATCTACAAAGTTAATTAAATGTGAAGACTTACTGGTGGATTTAAGATGAAGAGGTGGAAAGAGTTCACATGCCATGTTCTCCAATGAATCCATTTGGTTAAATATGTGGCAAAATCATGATAAATCCCTTACTAAAGTTTGCTATTTTAGAAGGTGCTGCATATAATTAAAATACTTATGAGACAGTTTTCTGTTTTCTGTACAGGAATTAATCAAGATGGGAGCAGCAGAATTTTCCTCACCCTGGTTTTCTTAGAATTTGAATTAAAGAGCATAAATAACTTTTGTATTAATTGTACTGCTAAAAGTTACTGTCTACTGGATTAAAAAAAAAGCTTTAAATTTCTAACCCTAAACTTCCACTGTATCAGGGGCCTGACTAGGGGCCAGTAGCAAACTCCTTAACACAAGTGAAGAAAAAGGCAACTTGCAGGAAGTCATACAATCTTCCTTAACTCAAATAGCAATCACTCCTTCAGAGTTATTTGCTGTATTAGATCATATAAGTATATATGTATTTATTGATCATCATCATCCAAATCTGGCCCTCAGTAAGGATTACTTCTTCTCCTTCTTGTTATTAATTCCATCTTTAAATGATTCTGAAAAGAAAAAAATACCATTGAGTTATGCTACTTCCAAAAGATTGGGCTGAGGATTTAGCTCAGTGGTTAGAGGGCTTGCCTAGCAAGCACAAGGACCTGAGATCAAGCACCGGCACCAAAAAAAAAAAAAAAAAAAAAAGGAAGGCTCACTCCACACTCTCATTTTGTTCTTCAAAGTCCCCCAGGATGAAAGATTTTCAGTCTCCTTACAGGAGGTCAGAGATACTGTTTCTATAAAGAGGGAATTTCAATAAATTCGATCTGCCTATTGCGTGAAAGTGCCAATTGCCAGTCCAATCTTTTAACTGTTTATGCACTGTAAGGTTTTAAAGACAACACTACCCAATTTTGTTCCACTGCTCTTTGATTGTTGATACATTACAACTTTAGAGTTGAAATAGATTTTACTGAGTCAGCTCAACAGAAAGCAAGGACTTGTGAGGAAATAGGACATGAACCAAGTGAGTTTTTATTATAATCATCAATTGTCTGTGTGTATTTATTAGGGAGGGGTCATGTGTGGTTTTGAAATTTAAGAAGGAATAAAAATGGCAGAATGGAAAGGCATAAAAATGCAACACCAATTACAATGTTGTTTTGTAATGAAGCAGCTCTGATTTCAAATCTTGTTTGTGTAGTTTCTCTCTGTACCTTCCTCAGAAATAGCATCAGCATGCTCACCACTCTTTATATCTCTTTAGCTTCTTCACTATCATCACCATCCCCATTCCATAAACATGGGGCTATCATATCATCCAGTGCTTATTTTTCACAAAAAAAGTTTGAATTTGTTTTTTATAAAGGCAAACAGCAAAGTGAACAACTCACTCCTAAAGCTCTTCAATTTAAGACCAGTTAATCTTCTTATGAAAACAGGATTTTCACTTGTTTTTATTGATTTTTAAACCTAGTAATTGGGTGAAAGCCTCACACTCTCTTCTCTTCTTTTTGTGTTAGAGACATTAGAGACACTCAAAATTAGCAAGACATAAATGACCCTAACCTAAGCTTACAATATAGATGGAAAAGATTTAAAGGCAAATCAATGATTTGTTGGGAAACTCAGAAATGGAAGTAACCCATTCTCTTTAAACTTTGTTATGGAGCAAAGAGAAAACAAGATTTCTTCTGGAATACAATTTTTAATTGACCAAAGTCTCTTGAAAATAACTATAGTAGGACATGGTGTTAGTGTTCTTTGGGATTAGATTGTTATTGATATGGAAGTGGAGGCTATTATGATCTGAAGCCACATTTGGTGTTTGATGGAGATCACTTTGTCTTCTCCAGGGGCACGAAGGTCATTGTTTTGGATTTTTGAAAAGGTGACTGATGGTGTTAGTCAGCTTCCCGTTGCTTTGACAAAACACCTGCCACATCTCATGGTCTCAGAGGTTTCAGTCCATGGCAAGCTGGCTCCTTGGCTTTGAGCCTGTGACGGGGTAGAAACATCATGGAAGAAGGGCATGGCAGGGAGGGTTGTTTCCCTCATGACAGAAACAAAGAGTGAAAGGGCCAGAAAGGAAGGGGCAGAGGACCAGACACAGCCTCAAGTCCTCCTCCCGTTTCCATCACCTTCCAAAAATGCCAGCAAATTATGACCTCATAACAGGTCAGGCCACTGAGGCAGATGTAGCCCTCATGATCCCATCACTTCCCCAGAAACTGCCAGCTTGCAACCAAGCAGTCAACACAATGAACCTTTCTGGGGGAAATTTTAGGTAACAACCGTAATACTGATCTTCCTAGACAGTGACTAACATTAAGATTCTCATGAAGCCAAGAAATTAAATCCAGATGGTGGGATTCCAGAGCCCATGTTCTTCCTGCTTCCCTTCTAATACTTCCTTGTAAGACCATGGCTTTTATTTCCACCTCTGTCCAGGGCCTGTTAATCCATTTGAGACTGACCTCATGAGTAAATTATGTCAGAAAGCAGATGTTCTTAGCATTTGAGTATACAGATTGAGCACATTTCTTCTATTGTGAGAGCAAGAAGCTAACATACTTTTCTCTCGAACTGGATTATTTCCCATTTTAAATTTGATTATTTGAAGGCTTTAGGATTGATGTCACAGTGTGCTCCTAAAAAGACAAGTAATTACAACTAACTCTATGGTTGATAACCCCACTCCTGCCCATGAGTCTGCTTCTCCATCCCTATTCTTCTCTCAAGCAGTCCCTCTCTGGAAAAATTTCCATCCCAGTTAACACATCTTTGATTGAAATCTCTTCTTAAATCCTACATTGAAATGGCTGTCTTGCATTCTGCTGAGTAAAATGAAGAACAGAAAAATAAATAAGATTAGGGCTTTGTCTTCAAAGACTTATAACCTAGTAGAAGGGTTTTTTGTTTTGTTTTGTTTTGTTCTTTGGGGTTTTTTTGTACACAAACACTCAACATAATTTCCTGGGAACTCTGTTTCGTATCATTCACGGCCTATGCCTCTTCCCTGAAGTAAAATTCACCAAACTCATAAGTAACTTATTATAATACATCAACCATCTTTCGTACTCTAACAATCACTTTTTAATAAGAACTCTCTGGAGAAAAAAATGATCCACAGGAATCATTTGAAGACAGAATTTTAGAAACTCCAACACATTGTTCGTGGAGGTTTGATGTAGGTGACTAACAACATAGCCTCTCTGTCTCAGGTGTCATCCTCCTATTTTTCTCTACACGTATGAACAACCCCGATGCTCAATACATCCTTTTCACATGGCAATCAACTAAACTGATCCAGAAGATTTGATGCACTTTCTGGATGAGACAGTCGCGTCACATTAATGTTTTCCTTTTACATATAATATACTGAGCTCCATATCGTTACAAGGTGGTATTTCAGGAGAAAAGCACTGCTTATGCAGCCTGAATAATGTCAGAATTTTCACATTATTAGTATTCCAGTTCAGGTTAGGGAACAAAGTTGCCAGCAGACCTGAAGATGTGTTTAGAATAGACTCTGTGTTATGAGCCCTTTGAATAATTCAGAGCAGTTACAATTTTTGCTTTTATTAAGCTAAAGCAATTGAAAAGAAAAGATGCCTACTTTTTCCTTAGGGATGCGGAGAGGTCTTAATATCCTAACTCAAAACCAAAATGTTGAGTGTATGCAAATTTGCCCTTTTACAATATGAACCAAATTGTCCATTTCCACACAAAGAGAGGAAAAAGGCATTCCCAAGGTCAAGTTCTCTGGATGCTTTATTGTACAATGACAATTCAGTGACCTTTCTGAAATAAAGTTTTATTAAGATCAACCTGATTTGTTTAGTCACTAGTAAAGTTTCATGGCCACACATACAAATCAATGGTATGAAAAGGACAAGAAACACATCAGAGACCAATTCAACTACTTAAAATAAACTACTGTCATCTTTATTTTAGTATAGCTGATGTGAATATCTGAATAACCTGGCTTTTTTTTCTCTTCACCTTTTTCTTAGATATTAATGATTAAGTCTGATAACCTTTGGAAGAAAAATTAGTGGGATGAGAAAGGCAAGGTATTTGTAGCTGTTTTAGAAAGCTAATGAATTTGAAAAGTACTTTGAAAATATTGGGCAGGGAATATATTGTATAAATGGAATCATGTGGATATTGTTAATATTTTGAGGATATTAGAAATATATACTATATCATAGATTAAGTCTACTTCTCAAGTGTTTCATTTGGATGTGGCCTAAAAATAATTATGAAAAAGTTACAGGGTAAAGAAGTTAAAATTCTTTTAATAAGATATTCAGAAACAAGAACATTTGGACCACAAACACCTATTTTAAGTAATAAAAGTAAGCATTCTCTTCTAGTTAGGTTTCCTTCTAGAAAGTTCTCTAGGCATCTGCTAGGTTCCAAAATCACACAAAAGTCCTTGCAGGAAAGATCACCTACTGAAAATGTGATATCAGATTTTTCCCTTACTATAAGAGAATGGGGTCTGTATTAGTCAACTTCTTGTTGCTATGAAAAAAAAAATCCCTAATTTAAACAACCTTTAGGAACAAAAGTTTTATATGACATACAACTTTGGAGGTTTAAGTCCATAGGCAACTGGCTCCACTGCTTTAGGGCCTCGGTGAGGCAACATATTATGGTGAGGAGCACCTGGTGTGGTAAGGCTGTTCACCTCATTGTTGCCAGGAGGCAAAGAAAGACAAGAAGGAGCTGGAGAGCCAACATACCCTTCAAGTTCATGCCCTTAATGACCTGACTTTCTTCCACTAAGTTCTATCCCCTAAAGGTACTGCCACCTCCCCATCATACCAGTATCTAAGACCAATTCTCCAACACACAGGGCTATGGGAGACATTCAAGATCCAACCTCTAGCAGAGTTCACTTTCAAATATTTATGTATATATAGGTACAATTAAATATGATGTGTACTATAGGTACTTTCATATTTTCTTTTAAGACCTATGAACATTATGGAGATTATATAATAAATTAATACCATTATTCATTTAAATGTAATTAATAGATATTTCCTTATCAAAGTTCCAAGGCAAATATAGAGATCTCAAATGTATGCTTTCCTTAAAGGACTGGAGAATAAAAACTCCCGCTCCCTTTTGATTTAGACTTAAGAGTTTGATTTAGATTTAAGAGTATCTTTAATCCTAGTCACCAGAAGCGGGTAGAACATTGTTATAATTATTAAATTTTTAACACATAGAATTGCAAGATTTGGAGAAATGTAAGGAAGAAATATGGTAGAATTACAAAAGCATGTGGCAATAACATATATCCTTGTAGTAAAAGGGTTATTTTGGCTTGTAGTTCTGGTCTCAGAAACTAGTTTAGAAAGAATTCAGCTCAATAAAATGAAAACAATGTCATTCTGTATTTCATGTAAATGAAAAGCTCATTTTAGTGGATGCATCTTCCCAGTCCTCTAACAGTAACTTTTGCATATATGATTTATTGATACAATTCCCAAACAACCCATATAAATGAAAATATTACCCAATAGCCAATAATAATAATACTAACTGCCACTATTGTCAACTGAGTTGCCACACTGGCAACTCAAATAGTAAATCAGGCATTTCATACATACTCAGAATATATTATCTCATTTAAAATTTAATCTCAAAACAATATCATGAAAGTAGATGTTTACTACTGTTTTACAGAAAGCAGAGACTTGAAAAAATCATATAATTTGTGTGAGACCCTGAACCTATTAGATGGAATGAAATGTCATAATTCAAATGCAGTTCTTTCTAAAGCCAACAACTGTACTTTTCATTTTAAAGCATCCTGTTGTGTAATAACCTGAGATGTCAATGAATGAGGCACATTTTCAGTATGATGAGTTGAGACTTCTGAATAAAATATAGAAATTAATGCCCTTGCCTAGAATCTCACTCCTGTAGTGTGATTTTTTTTAGCTTTTTCTTGGCTTTTGATCCTTAAAAACCTGTAATTTAAATATGAATTACCTTAATACATGAAAAAATATTAACAAGCCACATTTAGGGGCGAAAAGGGACAAATTATTGCAACTGACAGTGTAGAAAGCTGAAAGCTGAGACTGATACCAATGAAACACAGCCACCAAAGTGGCCTTAAGAGTGGATGCAAGTTCCAGAAAAGACACCAGAAAGTCACCTGTCCATTCTCCTTTGCTTAGAGTCTGTGCGTGTATGTGTGTGTGTGTGTGTGTGTGTGCATGCACACACACATGCACATACTGATCAAACATAATGGAGGCCCCCAAGAGGCATTTAGGTAGCTACACAAATTCAGTTACTGCATAAAATAAATAACTGCTTATTGGGACTTGAGATTTCCAAGAGGCAATTGGCACTACTCTCCTTTCTTGGAAAAGCACCCACTCGTGCCCTTTCTCCTCTGCCTGCTGGGCCCAGTCTGAAGCATAGGGACTGAGCAGCCACTCTGGTAGCAGAGCTGGAAATGACAAATCACTGTGTGAGATTTCTTTGTGGGTTGTTCACACTACAGAGGCACTAGCAGTGGTTGATTTTCTTTTAATTTGAAAGTTAACATCTTTGTTGTCTTGTCATCACATTTTTGTCAGTCTTGCTTCACAGTTCACACAGTCAGGCAGGAAAAATTCCTGATTATTTGAATTTTTTATTCTATTCAGGTCTTCAATTGATTAGATGAGGGCTATCCATATTAGGGAAGCCCCTCTGTTTTACTTGCTCTGTCCATTTGAATGTTAATCTTATGTAGGAACATCCTGAAAGACACATGCAAAATATTTCCAGAGGGACTAAAGTTTAAGAAAAAAATCAAAAAAGTAATCTGAACTGTATAATCTTGAAATAATGCAAGTAATGGTATCCTTATGAAAATACTTTTTCTTATTAAAGAAACTATTCATTAATAGTTAATTTTTATTTATTAAGTATTTCTTAAATGCTTTTTATATTTTTGGCCTTTATGGATACATTAGAGAGATAATTGCTGTACAAAAATTGAAATAACACATCTCTAGCTCTCAGGGAACTCAAAGTCTAATGTAATTAGTAAAATGTGGGTCCATCTTTGTCAGGGTTCTTAACACATGGTTAAAATGCAGACTTCTGTGTGTCAGTGTAGACACATACAACCAAAAAGCGGAAAGTGATGTAGTGTTAGTTTTTGTCATTACTAAAATAAAATACCTGAGGCCGGTTAATTTTTAAAAGAAAAGACATTCATTTTTGCTCATAGTTCCAGATATGTGCCCTCCTCCACACCATATTGGTGACATCTGGAGGCAGATGATTACAGAAAATAAAGAGGAAGGATATGTATATATGTGTCTCTCACCTCTTCTTATTCAAAGACCAAGATCCATCAGAGGAGCTCCAGCCTAATGATCTTCTCTAATTCTAAGCATTTCCAAGTGCTCCAATTCTGTTCACTATAAAGACTATTAAAATGACTTTGGGGATTAAACTCCTGCATAGGTTTAGGGGGACAAATTTAATATTCAGTAGGTGTATATCCAAAGGGAAAAGAAACACTTCAGTTTTAGTAATCACCAACTCAGCAGAACTATTATATAGGCAAATAAGGATTTGGCCAATGATGATTTATATACTGACAAGAGCACAAGATTAATTTTATTTAAACTGACTAGAAGAAGATACTCCAGATTACATCAAGTGTATGAAGGAAAAGAAAGGCACCTAATATCTAATACATGGATGATCTTGCTCTGATTAAATCTACCTCAAAAACCAGACTTTTTCCCTAGGTTACCTGATAATTACAATCAAAGTTCTGCTCTGTACCCAGGTTAGACAAATTCAGTACCGTTTTACTTAAAGGTGTTATAGTTTCATTTTCATATTTAAATCTCTAAACAAATTAAGCTTAAAGTTTATCTTTGCATATGTTCCAATGAATGAATGCTTTTATTGAAATACTTTCTGTAATTGCAAAATATCAGTAGCTTTCTAAATGTTCAAACCAGAGACTTATTGAATAAACTGTAGTACATTCACATAAGTAAAGTACTATGTGGCTATAAAAATAATGAAGTAGTTAACTGATAAGATTAGTGCCTACAAGGAAATAAATAGGAAAGTAAACTTCACATAAATGCATGTATTTATGCATACATATTTCTATGTACACACATAGAGTTAGACCCTGAAAAAAATTCAGAATCAGAGAATATTTCACTTAAGTCATAAAATACATCAAGCAATTTTTCTCATTATTGAAGCAACTGAGGTTTAGGCAGGGTCTCACTCCAAGGTTTCAGATCAAGTCAAAAGTAATCTTTCCCACAAAGCAACACCAACAGCCTTGGAATGAACCAAGGGAAAGCTGGTATGCGTCATATGTCGGACTGGCATTAACTACAGTGTCTTAATTGTGCAAAACTTCCACATGGAAGTGCTGTGCTCTGGAGTCTCTGCCACTGGCTGCCATAGCAAAAGAGTGACTTACCAAAGGCCGTCTCCTCACACCCCATTTCCGAGAATAAATCAGGTAAGTGATTCTGAAAAGACAGGTGAGGATGAGAGTCCCGGCTGTTTCACCTGAAAACTGTGAGAAAAAGAATCATCATCACAACTGATGTTCCTCTGTAGAAAATAATTTATTATTTTACATGTTATGGTCTGTTATGAGATTTTGCTTCTTACTTGCTTTCAGAGATAAAACTGGAAGTCATACCACTGTGGGAGTTGCTGAGTACACTTCTCAATTGCTAAAGAAGTTATACTGATTCCTCCCTTGGATGGACATAGAAATTATTCAAAGTACATCACAAATTAAGTTTG
>PVJO010022639.1:0-27651 GCA_004026905.1 Hystrix cristata | reverse complement strand
CTAGATCAGCTCCCAGGAAGAATGGGAAAATGCCACGGGAATTACAACAGATAGGCCAAGATACAGCATAGTCCTAGACGATGGCGGGCACAAGGATTCGGAAGGATGGGTAACTCTTAAGTCCTTATTACAGAAAACCTGGTTTCCAAAGGTGGAGTTGATTGTGTCTGGAAACACCGAGTAACTACAGACTGCACTATGCTGTGAACAGCTCAGAGCTGCCAAAGGAGAGGGGCATGCTGGGCCTGGGCCCATTGGGAGCCACTACCAAAGTGCTGAAATTCAGGGATAAGGCAAGGAAAGACTGGAAACTTCAGGTCATCGGGAAGGGCTTTTTATTTTTTTATTTTTATTTTTTTTTTTTGCCAAGATGAACCTTTTAAAAATTCCGTATTGTTATTTTTTAAAATCTAGTGTATTCCTCACGGCATTTCTCATGCCTGGAGCACCTGTAAAGGTAGAGGGCACAGACTGAGAGTGACGTGAGAGGAGCTCCTTGCTACTGAGGATGCCCCTTCAGCAGGAAATTCTCTCGGCCTGGGCGCACTTCCTCAGAGCTCTTCACACCGTTCTAGCTCTACATTTTTCACTGAAGTCGAGGGGTTTTCACGAGTGGCTTAATGGGAGATAGTTCGGGGAGGGACTGGGTCTGGTCTGCTCTTCGTTGCAGTCTCAGCACTCAACATCACACTAACGCAAATAAAGACTCCCCAAGGGAACAGAAGCAAACACACTATAAAGGAAAAGGCAGAGCAATCACAGACAAAAGTAACCCAGAACAGCAGCACCAACATACCTAGACTGAAGCTTTGATAAAGACAGAGCCTGAGAATATATATATATATACATGTGTGTGTGTGTGTGTATACATTCAGTGAGAATTTTACGACTGTGAGTTACGTACTTTATCATTATTGAAGACTCTGTAATATGTTGCTTTTTATGCCAAGCAGCCTCACCAGGCAGTAGAGTAAGTACCACATATACTTGAGAAATTCCACCTTGTGTCTCTGGTGAGTAAATTCGGTAACAGGATTAACATTAGATGGTCCCAAACATAGCATTATTATTTATTCTTAAGAATAACAAACCAGCTAAGGTTTACAATAGCTGCATAAATGACTGGTGGGCTCACAGCTACTAAGCGGCCAGGATGATGTCTAATTTCATGCTGTCTGAACCCCACGTCTGATTTCTCTGCACAGCACACTGTCTAGAATGCCTGCCTTGGCCTGTGGTTCAGATTCCCTGCTTTCCAGGGCGTACCAGTGGTGGGTTTCAAACATGTTTTCAAAGGAAAAAGTGAAATGCTTATCAATAGTGACACATAACGTTTGTACCGCTCTTCACAAGTTTCACAGTACTCACATAACTGATATTCATACTATGTGAAGAAAATAAACCTAATCACATTGGTCCCATTTTAAAGGTGACAGACTTGAATTTCTGATTATAAATGACATGCTTCTGATTTGGCAGCGGCAGAGGAAAAGGTCAGTCTGGTTGATTCAAAATGTATAAGATAGAGTTTAAATTCAATATAGAAAACCGTGGATTTGTTTTATATAATGCATCTTGATTAAAGTAGCATGGATCATTTAATTTCAGGTGGGAGAACAGAGCATTTACACATAAGAAATATGAGAAATGAAACAGTCAAAAAATTAACTCACTGAAAAGAAGCAAAAATTGTGTAAACGCTACAAAATTGTGCAGCAGATATATCTATCTATCTATCTATCTGAGTTTTAGTTGTTATATATATACATATATATAAGTTTTAGTTGATACTATTTTTCCTTCACTTCAACATTGTTACATATATATGTATGTGTGTGTGTGTGTGTGTGTGTGTGTGTGTATGAGTTTTAAGTTGATACTATTTTTCCTTCAACACTGTCCGGTGTTCAAATAATGTTCTTCATTCCAAATAAATGGAAAAGGGAAAATGATATGCAGTAAGGTTAAAATAGTTCATTTTAAGACACATTAGCTGAATCTCCATTGACTTGAGCCCTTTAACCCTCCCCTACTCTGACTCCACAGAAATGCTTAATATGCCAAGATTTCCCTTAGTAGCTAAGAAATGTACAGCTATAATGTAAACCATGAAAACCGACTGTGTCAATATACAATTTGCCATTGGGAAGCCCTCATTGCATGGTTCAAAGTTACATTTGAAAACTACAATCTTCGTAGGGTGAAAAATACATTGTTTATTTTGTTTTAAGCTGCCAAAATGTCCTTTTTTAGCCTAGATTTCTGAATTCTCAGACACCTGATATACTGCATCTCTCTTGCAGAAGCCAGAACACAATTTTTACTTCATCTACTGATTTAAGCTAACTAGAGGTAGGCTGTGATATCAGTAGCAATAATCATATTCAATCTCTGTAGAAGTTCTGTAGGATAGTAATGAAAATACATTAAATGGAATTTAGTGAATAGCACAAGCCAAAAGTGATTTGACTCCAAAGATGGCCACAAATACTTTTCTCATTTTGAGAATTGTATTTTCAGATGGTTTGCCAAGGTCAAGAAGTATTATTTCTCCAGAGGGCATCAAGATTCCAGTCTATAACTGAAGTGTCGATGAACACCTCTGTGAAAAGAACATGCTTTTGTGGATGGACTGCCGCAATTAATGGCAACTCATTTCCTCAGCGCAATAAAAGTGTAACTTAAATCTTCATTGAAATAAGTTTCTGACTTGCTTTGCTTGCTTTGCAATGTTACATCGAAGGGTCATTTATTTCAACTGTAGAAGTTTTTCATGGGAACTTAACTGTAAATCTGAAACAACTTAGACCAAAAAGCCTTGGTTTAGAAAGATTCTAAATTTCCAAACTGGCAGGAACAATAAAACTTGGGAACAAAAGAGGTCCATATAACTGCTCCTTTCTTACCAGAAGTAAAAGTACGCTAAAATTTTGGTAGGTGGGCAAGATTTTGATGTTCATTCTAAGAACTCTCTTAATACATAAATGTTATATTGATTTTAAAAATGAAGTGAGAATAATTTCTATGTGGAAATCTTTTCAATCCATATTCCATTTATTTAATGGGAGTTATCATGTTAAAACATTTTTGTTTTTCTAAATTCATGTAAAATTTGACAGTCCTACAGAGTAACCGCTATTTGGACCAAAAAAGGATAATATTTGTGATGGAAGTATAGGACCATCCACAGATTTTAGAAAGTAACTCGTAAGTCCATATTCGTCCTCTCTCTCTCTCTCTAATGTCGAACAACCCAGAATCATTTTTAAGTTCATTTTCTACAAGCAAATTTTCTGAATCAAAGGAAATGCATACATTCTACAGTGTTTTAAAAATATTTTCTAAAAATAAAACATAAAAATAAAAATATTTTCTAAATTGCTCTCCCAATTGTGCTTGTCTTACCAGCAGGTATAAAAATGTTTTCCTCCTGAATAAAAATCAATAATAGGAAATAGAAGTTTTGAAAATGTTTGCAATAAAAGAGAAAGAAAAAAATGTTAAGAGGCTTTCCTAAGATCTAAAAATAAAGGGCAATAAAGGCAAAGACAAAATAAAAAGTCATAGTTATTTTATTCTTTAGGATAGATTTTCTGTTATTTTGTTTACTTTTTAATTATGAAGAAAGTGAAAGCAATTCATCCAAGTAAAGATAAAAATTCTTTGGAGTGTTCTACTATATTATAAGCAAAACTTCAAGGTTATTCACCAAATTTGTGTCCCAGGGTACTTTTAAATCACATGTCACTAATAAAATCGTTTAAGTACTTAGAAACCCAAAATACAATGGAAACCTACAAGAAAGTAACTGCTATGCAGTTTATTGGGAAATTTGTGAGCAAAAATAATACACAGACAAAAATGGGACGTGAAAGGAAAGAGCAAAATGTATGGTATTGTTAATTTCTCCTCTTTCAGCTTAGAATTCTTCTCAAGTGTTGATGACCACAGAATAATGTCATATCTTAACCATATAAGTAACTCATTTTTGGTCATCCAAATATTCTTATTCATGATGAAATAAAATTGTAACTAACCCACCCTGAGAAGGCTGTTACTGTACTTTGGAGGCAGCCATCGAGGACATGCAGCACAGCTGGGAAGACAACTTGCCTTAGCTGTGTCTGAGATCTGGGGCCTTTATTTTTGCTGATCAGAAGAGAATTTTCAGACTGGATCATATGAAAACCAGATCCTATCAAAGCCCACTAAACTCTCTTTCCCAGAAGCCCCAGGCCAACAATTCTGATCCTAGTCTGATCTCTTTCACTGATCCTCTCCCCTTCTAGGGTTTGGATAGACTAGAAGTTGAAGGAGATGTAAGTCCCAGTATTTACCATTTACTCAGTGTTATTCAATTTGATTTATCAGTAAGGATTGTTGAAAAGATTACACACAGACACACACACACTCACGTTCTTTTCATACTCACACAACAAATTGATATACTCTCTTATACTTGTACCAGCCTTTTTGTTACTTTAAATTCCCTTTGAAGACATGTATTTGTCCATTTTAAAAAGTAAGGCATAATTAACGTAATAGCAAGATTGAACCATCTTGGTGCAGAATCCTGATTGTTGTGGTAAGTGCGCACAATCAGACATCAGAGTTAAAGGCACGGAACATTTCCATCACCCCAAATCCTTTCTTGTTTCTTTGCAGTCAACTCTCTTCCCTCCCAGAACCTGACAGCAACTTTTAGTTATAGTATTTCCTTCTTTAGAATATCATGTAAACGAAACCCTATAATATGTATGTAGCTTTTTAGGGCCTCACTTCTTTTATTTAGCATAATTCCATTACAATTTATCCATACTATACATATTGATAGACCACTCCTTCGAATGTTGAATAGTATTCCACTGTGTTGACATAAGCTTTACTTATCCATTCTAAAATTAAAGTCCATTTGAGTTAGAAAATCATATTTTCATGTCTCTCCTTTATTAAGAAAATTTGAGACTGCATGGTCAAATTTTCATTTCGGAGATCTTTAAATCAGCCTTTTTATTTTTAAATTTTTATTAGCATGTGTTTGCAATGCACAATGATTACGTTCATCTTAGAGAGTAGGTACATGTACTTAACATAGCTTCGATCTTTTCATTCCTCTTCCCCTCTTCTTTGTCTCCGCCTACCTTCATCTCTAGATTCTCTTCCTGTCTGTGAAAGATCTGTCTACCTACTTCAGATTGAATCACTCGTATGAATCTGAGATTAAACTTACCTTTACTCTAAATTTTTGAAAAACTGACTCACATTTTTATTTCACTCTTTGTTATTGTGAGCTTCAATGTACACAGTGGACAGTGCAGAGTTTTTTCAAGTTACCTTCATTTCCACATTTAAAGATGATATTTATTCCCCAAAATTGACATGTTCTCAGAACGTGTTTAAACCCATTGCCACATTTTTTAAAAATCAGGCTCTAGAATATTGATAGCTGTCTGACGTCATTTCTATGTCAGTGCAAGCACATGTAAATTGTGTTTTTCAAAGAGGAGATAGGGCAAGAGTTCTTTCTAGTCTCCTCTTGCTACTGAAAATGTCCTTGTGTCATGAGAAGAGTAATGTTAGATTATATTAAAATTAAATGTCTCTATGCAAATTTGATTTAATGAAATATTAACTAGAGCTCATACTTCAGGAGACAACTACAAAAAGTGGTCTATCTATGTCTTAATGTACACTCTGCTTTTCATACATACTTCATAAAGTGGTGGTTTTATGAGATTGTAATTGGTTGCCATCTTCATCAAACAGCCTTGAAACATGAAATAAGACTGAATTGAAAACAGCACAATTTTAGAATTAAGCCAGCATACATACAAATAAGTATACAAATCTCAAGTCATGTCTGTCAAAGCTATGAATTAGTCTACCTCTCAAAATTTCTATTTCTCCAGTTACTTATGACACACAATGTGGGATGTGAATCACTATAAGCAGAGAAATTGCCAGAGAAATTCATTCTTCTGACAGTTTTCTCCTCTTTCAAGCAGAAAATAGCATATTTTGTTAGAAACATGACAGAAATATATTGGTATAAAAACTCAGAGAAATTAATTAACTGTCCTCTCCCCATTTAAGAAAAAACATTAAAAAATACATTTTTATTCATGACATTTTATGTGTTTTTTGAAAAATAATAGTAAAAATGTATGCTGTTACTTCTGTACATAACTATATCCTCAGTATTATTTAAGGAGTGAATATGTGTGATACAAAATATATTTTTTCTTTTTAATATAAACTCATATGCAAAGGGAGAAAAGACACATATGTGTATCAACAGGCTTTATCAATTCCTGTTATACTCTTTAGAGTCCCACAGCTAATCAATACAGCTTTTTCAATCCGAGAAAACCAAATCACAATGAAAGTTATTTTATGTTGATTGGTTAAAGCAGAACTAAGATATATCTCTATCACAAATTTGTATTATCAAATTTTAGGAACCTGGCAAAGAGCAAAATAGAAAAACAACGGGACTTTGATAATCCCTTAGCAAAGAAGCTAAGGAGAGCCCAGGGTGTAAGAAATGAGGAGAGGGTGTTGGGCAAATCACTGAAGATAATTTGTCACAGGAATTGGGGATGTTTCAGAACTTTTTAGCAGTCTCACTGTGAGTGGAGAGCAGAGTAATCTGAAATAAATGCAAGAAAATGCAATATAATGCATACATATGAAATACTGAATGAATTCAAGCATGCCAAAATTACCACCAAACAGAAAGACAGAATTAAAATCCACACTGGAGAGCAAAAATCTATGTATAAGAAGTTAGAAAGCAGAACATAAAATCAAATGTACTGAAGTACATGGAAAGTGTTTTTCAGAAGAAAAACCAAAGATACTGAAACAAGAAAGCCATAAATATGAAGAGCAGAAAAGTCACCTAGCCTATATAGTTGTTGTTCCTGAGGGGGGAAAAAAAAAACCCAATAGCTGAATGTGAATCATAATGAACGAAAATGAAACTTCTTACTCCAGAAAGTTTTAAAAATTCTTATTAGGCAAATAAGTACTAACTTCCTTCTATCCAAAGCAAATAACCAGACAACAACAAATACCCAGCCAAAAGTGATCTATATGTAGAAGAATTCTGAAAAAATAAAGTAAAAAAATGGCTAAGGAAAATGGAGAGATAGTGGATAAAGAGAGACAGAGACAGAGACAGAGAGACAGAGAAAGAGGGAGAAAACAGCCTAATTTTAAAACAAGACAACAAAGTATGTCTGGATTTGGCTTTGTAGGGTGTTAGATACAAGAAGACAGAAGCATAATACTGACAGAGCTCTGAGAGTAAGACCATGGTGCTACTACTGTAAATGGTATTGTGGTATTGTTTTCCTGATTTTTTTTCCTCAGGAATTATACTAACAAAGGAAGTGAAAGACCTCTACAATGAAGATTACATCACTCTGAAAAAGGAGATTGAAGAAGACCATCAGAAAATGGAAAGATAGCCTATATTCCTGGATAGAAAGAACCAGTATAGTCAAAGTGGCAATACTTCCAAAACTGATAAATAGATTTAACATGATCCCAACAAAATACCAACAGCATTCCTCACAGATCCAGAGGAAACAGTCCAAAACTTTATATGGAACCAGAAGAGATTCAGAAGAGCAAAACCAATTCTGGGTAACAGCAAAGCAGAAGATGTCACAATCCTGGATTTGAAGCAACACCACAAAGCTACAGTGATAAAAACAATATGGTACTGGCACAAAATCCGAAATGTGGATCAGTGGAACAGAACCGAGGAAGCAGAAACAACTCCAGACATATTTGACTACTTTATTTTTAACAAAGGGGGCAAAACATACACTGGAAAAATGATAGCCTCCTTAATAAATGGTGCTGGGAAAACTGACTATCCACAGCAGAAGACTAAGTCTAGACTCATATATCTCACCATGCACTAAATTAAAATCAAAATGAATCAATGACCTAAATATAAAAGTAGAAACATTTGATCTGCTGGAAGATAAAATAGATACAACTCTTGAAGACAGAGGCATAGGCAAGGACTTTCTGAATAGAACTACAGTTGCACATGAAATAATACTATGAATCAACAAATGGGATCACATCAAATTAAAAAGCCACCACGTATGAAAGGAAATCACCTACATAGTGAAGACACAACCTACACGTTGAGAAAAAACTTTGGACTGATAGAGGTCTGACATCTAGAATATATTAAAAAATTCAAAAATCAGACCCCCCAAATATAAAGCTCCAATTAAAAATGGGCACTGAGAAGTGTCTGGAATGAACTGACACCTCTCAGAAGAAGTATAGATGGCAATAAATACACGAAAAAATGTTCAACATTGCTGGCGATTAGAGAAATGAAAATTAAAACAACATTGAGATGAATTTTTACTCTAGAAAGAATGACTATCATCAAGAAATCACATAATAACAAATGCTGACAAGTCTGTGAGGAAAACTGGTAGGATTGTAAACCAGTACAACCAATATAGAGATCAGTATGGAAATTCCTCAAAAAACTCTACCCAGCTATTTCCCTTCCAAATATATTTGTTAAAGAATTAAAGTCACCATACCATTGTGATACATGCATACCAAGGTTCACAGTAACACAATTATAATAGTTAACTCTTGGGAACAGCCTGCTCAATGGATGTATAGGAAAATACAGTATTTATACACTATGGAGTACCACTCTGCCATAAACAAGGATAAAGTTGAGGTATCTGGAGGTAAATGGATAAATAAGTGAAATAAATCAGACACACAAACTTAAATATTCTATATTTTCTCTTATTTTAGAAATCCAAAATATAAATAAAGAATGACATATGAGACAGATGATAGGAAATAGGGAGATCTTTTTCAAATAGAAAAGAGAACATGATCTCGGGAAAAGGGGCGTGAAGGAAGAGAAAAAAGATTTAAAAAAAGAATTGAAGAAAAAATGAAAGCAGAGCTTTTACAAATGGGAAGGGGAACAACAGTTGGAGGAACAGGGAGAGATGGGAGTGGGAAAAGGAAAAAATAAATTAAGATGTGTTATGCACCTCTACAAACTCCCCAAGATAAATGTAATCATTATGTACTTCAAAGATGCACTAATAAAAAATAAATAAAATAAAATATACATTGAAAAAAAATATAGTGGTGAGACATCAACCCAGTTATCGTTAGAGAATTAAACCAACAAAAAGGTAAAATGAACCTCTGCTGCAGTTCTGCACATGTCACACTCATGTGCTTAGGTCTAAAAAAGTTATTTAATAATTACTACAGATAACCATGAAAAGAAACAAACTTATCATTCAAGACTCATCCAGACTTGATCGGTGAGTCTACTTTCACTGGTTTAAATCTCAAAAAAGGTAATTTCAGGGGTCTTTTTTTAACCTAGCAGAGCTATACATAGAATTTTGTTTGTTGAGTTTTATATCCTATAGCTTTTACTGAATTTGTTTATCAGTTGTACCCATGGTTTTTTTTTAAAGGAGACTTTAGGCTTCCCTGTATATAAAAGACCATGCCATCTACAAAAACAAAAACAAAAACCCTCAACGTTTTTCTTTTCACTTGGATGACTTTTATTTCTTTGTCTTGCCTAATTGCTCTGGGTAGAACTTCCAGTATTACTTGGAATAGAAGTGCTAAGAGTAAGCCTTTAGTTTTTCTGATCCTAGAGAAAAGCTCTCAAATTTGTACCTTTGAGTATAATGTTAGCTGTAGACTTGTAGCATCCTTGTTCCCAGGGATAAATCCCATTTGATCATGGTATGATTCCTTCAATGTGTTGCCGAGTTCAGTTTACCAGTATTTTGTTGAGTATGTTCATGTCTATATTTAGAGGGCTATTGCTCTATAATTTTCTTTTGTTGCAGTGTCCTTATTGAGCTTTGGTATCAAGACAATGCTAGTATTATTTGTTATAGGGTCATGCTAACAAACATGTACAAAACATTCCATCTAACTGTGGCCTGATACATATTATTCCTAAGTACCTGCGATGTGTCCCCCAGGATAAATCAGTATCTTTTCTGCTTATATGATGTAATACCAGAACTATAAAACAGGAGGTAATTTGGATGATTAACAACTATGTAAAACTTAAACAGCACACTCCTGAACTACTGAAAGGTCAAAGAAGAAATAAAAAGAGAAGTACAAAAATATCTTGAGACAAACTAACATGGGAACACAACACACTAGCACTTCTGTGAAGCGGCAAAAGTAGTTCTACATTCTCATAAGCCATTATAAGATGTTAAAAATCCCTACATTAAAACAGAAGAAAAATCTCAAACAGTCAACCCTTACATTGGAATGAACTAGAAAAGAACAAATTCAGTCTAAAGTTAGTACAAGAAAGGAAATAATAAAGATTAGAGAAGAAAACAATAAAGTTGAGAATGGAGAAACTATAGAAAATATCAATAAAACTAAAATTTGTTTTTATTTAAAAAAGATAAATAACATTGGCAAAACTTTAGCTAGACTAAGAGAAAAGAAGATTCAAATAAATAAAATCACTAATGAAAGAAGAAACATTACAACTGATGCCACAGAAATACAAAAGATCACAAAAGACTACTAAAAACTGTATGCCAACAAAGTGGTCAATATAAAATAAAAGGATAAATTCCTCAAGAGCATGAAACCTACCAAAACTGAAATATAAGGAAATATAGAGCCGAACACTAATCTAAAATGTTCCATAGCCTAAAAGCCTAACACTAGAGGCTTCAGGGCAGAATTCTACCCAAATTAACACAAATTGTTCATAAAGTATTCCCCCCAAAATGGATGAAGTGGAAGTACTTTCAAACTCATATTATGAGGCCTGAATTGCCTTGAGTATTAAACACACACACACACACACACACACACACACACACACACACAATGAAAATTTGCTAAAGATGCTCAACGTCTCAACAATCAGATGCAGACAAATGAAATCAAACAATTGAATACACCTTTCTACTCAAAAGATAAGCAAAAATTTATATTAAGGAAGTACTGAGTGATGATAGTGCACATGTAGTTTATACTCTTCAAGGAGAAAAGAAAATGGAAAGATGAGAACTTGGTGAAATTCAAAATGTGTTTATGTTATGATTTAACGAGTTCATCCTTACAAATTTAGAAAAATTCTTGTAGCATGTGTATAAGGCATAAAGTATAAAATGACTCATTGCAAGAATTTGTGAGAATAAAAATTGGCAGTAACATAAATGTCCGTTCTTCTCTACAGAATACTATGTAGAAGTTCAAATAAGTACCACTACATGCACCAATATGGATAAATCTCAAAAACATTAAGATCAGCAGAAAAAGCAGTAAGAATGTTATAGTCCACATACTTAAATTTCATGTACTAATATTTAAATATAGATTAAATATGCAAAGTGCCACATTGCTTATGACTCCATAAAATAGAGTAAGGTATAAAAAGATTATTGGAAGAATAAATACCAAATGTTTCACTGTGGAAGCAGCAAGGAGGTAACTTGACAAGAAATACAAGGGTGCTTGGGGTTCTTTCCTATACTTTTAAGAATGCTTAAAATGTATGAAAATAATAGTGCATTTTAATAGTATCCATTTGTAAAATTAAAATGAAATATCTTTGCAATTATAAAACAAAGACAATACTCTGAGAAAAATGTATGTAGGTTTTTAGCTGTATTTTAGGTGGTATTCATTTCAATTCTTCACTCCATAGAATATTTAGAAAATTAGAAATCAGTTTAATAAGTCACCTTCAAGTTCTACTAATTTGTCTTAAAGGATGGTTTGGACAATAACTTTGCAAATGAAGGCTTCTGACACATGATACTTTTATTTTAGTTTCTGTACTGTATGACTGAAATATCCCAGAAATTAAAATAAAAAGATTAGTAAAGGAAGACTAGGAGAGAATTTTCTATAATGACTTTTGAAATTTCATGAAGGACAGAAACCATTGTGCAAAAACTCTGAAGTCCGTCATGCAAGCTGCTACACTTAAAAATAAATAAAACCTCTTCTGGTGTATTTTGTTGTTGTTTACCCCCTGATCTGTTTTCCTCAGCATTTTCAAGTGTGGCTACTTCTACGTTTCTGTCTAGGATATTCTTGAGTATTTTCTCTAGAGCTGGTTTAGCTCGCATATATCTTCTGAGCTGGTCTTTTTCATGGAAATATCTAATTTCATCATCAATTTTAAAGGATAATTTTGCTGGATACATTAGCCTGGGTTAGAAGTTATTTGTCCATAGGGCTTGAAATACTTCATTCCAAGATCTTCTGATCTTCAGGGTTTGTGCTTAGAGATCTACTGTGATTCTAATTGGTTTACCTTTATATGTGATTTTTGTTTTGTTTTGTTTTTCTCTGACTGTCTTTAAAATTCTATTTTTTTGCTGGCAATCTGTGAGTTTGATAAGAATATGCCTTGGTGAACATCTCCTTTCATCATAGTTATTTGGGCTCCTATAAGCATAACTTACTTGCATTTTAAGGTCTTTTTTTATATTTGGGAAGTTTTCTTGGATAATTTCTGTAAGCATATTTGTGAATCTTTCTGTGTAGTCTTCAAGCTTTTCTTTGACAATTAGCCTTATTTTTTTTGTTTTGTTTTCATCTAGGATCTCCTGTATGGTTTTGTCTTGTTCTCTTATTTTCTTTTTGGCTCCTTTGAGCTCCTTATCATAATCTACTATTTTGTCCTCAATATCCAAAACTGATTCCATTCAGTATCTAAATGTAGATCCAGAGAGTTCAGTAAAAAAGATCACTAGTTTTGCAAAATTCTTCATGACTAGATTCTATAATTTCATAAAATTTCTAAGTTAAAGAAAGGTGAATAATTTGGAGAAAATATCTTCTACAAAAGTTTTAACATCACCTTTATAGCATTGCTGTAAGTCTTGATTTGATGATCGACTTTCTGTGTATTAATTAGGCTGAACCAATTAATATACATTAAGTAATGCCTTAATTTGTTTTAGTGCTTTCATTTAATGGAATTACAACAGAACACATACAGAAAACTATTCATTCACTCATTAACATGGTTAATAAAAATTCACTTTTCTTTATACTCCAGTGGGTTTTAAAGAAGAGGATACAAGAGAAGTTTTAAGCTCCCATTAAACCTCTATACAGAGGAGGGAAATCAAATGAGAAATGTCCTCCAGGTTACCATTTCCCATTATTACGGTACAGTACATAATGCTATGCAGGTTTTTAGAAGTTATTTTGAATCGTAATGCAAAATAGAAAATAAGAGCTGATTAAATGGCAACTCATTTCTTCCATTTGAACAAAAGAAATTATCTCTTTTACACTGAACCAGTTATTGAGATAGCAAGTCCACCAACGATTTGTGATAACTGTTGGATTGCTCACAAATTAACTTACTGGATAGACACAAATTAATTTTTTTTAATCCTTAGAAGACACTATGGGATAAAAATTGTTTCTTCTTTCTCTGAAAATTTAAGTCACTTATAATGTACAGCTTTGATTTGAAATTTTAGAATAATATATTTTATCTAGTCCAATAATAATCTACAACATTTGAGTGCCAGTTACTTTAGTATATACCATCACAGAGCCAGTGAAATGTAGAATTGCAGCTTCCCCCAAAGAATAGCAACAATCGGCATATTAAGGGCCAGAGTGTTCAGGAGAAAGATTAATGTTCATGGTTCCCAGTATTGGCCAAGAGCCACCCACCATGCTCACTAGAAGTGGTCAAGCAAGATGAGATCTGAGGTGTGAACGACAAAGCTAGAGGAAGACATGCTGCAGGATGCACGCTCCAGTGACAAGGCCCGAGGCATCATCTTGCTAACTCATTACTAAGAGAATGCAAAGTGCTAGAAGATGTCTCAGGTGTGCACAAAGACAAACAAATAGTAGCAGCATCACCAGGTATGTGTCATAGGGGACTTATTTTGTCTGCAGCAGGACAGAGAGAACTAGTTTTTCTTTCCTGCTTTCTCCACATATAGTACTCTTCTTACACTTCATTCTGCTGTGTGATTGCTTTATCTCTTTCTACTTTGTGGTAATTTTCACTTTGTTACTGTTGCTGTCTTTGTTCTGCATGACGTCTGTTCTGCACTCATTTGTGCCTGATATTCTTGCACTTTCCTCATCCACCAGGGAAATGCATGCCTACTTGCTTAGCCCGTGATATTCATTCATATGTTCAATCTGTATTAAAACGATTTGCTATGAAGACTCTGTCAGAGGTGCTACCTCAACACATGGTCTAGCTAAGCGAAATAGATCAAAAGTCCAATAATTATAGTGCATTATGCAGGGAGTCAGAATAGGTAGGCAGTTCAGAGTGTCTTTGGGCCCATTTAAAAGGCCTCTGATGGTTTCCTGAAGGAAGAGAAATGGAAGCCAGTACTCAAAAAAGAAGGAAACGAAAAGAGGAAGAAATGAATACCGTAGGCAGAAACACAAAGTGTAAAGACAAATGAAACATTCACAAGACTGCTTGTTGACGTTGCTAGGAAGGGCAGGAGACATTTTATTCTTAAACATTTAACTCTTCACTGATCATTTCACTTTACATTAATTAGAAGTAAATAAGTACATGCTTGTGTTAAGAATATGAATCAATAAGCACATAGTAGTATTACGAATGCGATTCATTAAGTATATTTTATTTAATAAGCTCATGGACCTGAGAGGATTTTTAATAATTCATTTGTCACATCTTCTTAAAAAGTTGAGTGATTTACAGTTGTTCTCTACTTAAAGTTATGCAACAAAGATAATGGGCCACTATTGACTAAACAAACAATCAGTTTTTTAACTTCATTCATTCCTTTAATCACTGTACAAGTACTTAAAGAAATCCCACCATCTTTCACACATCTTATACAGCACTTGTTCTGCTGGTGGAAGGTAGAAAATAGCAACACAAAAACAAGTAAACCAATTATGTAGCTCTTCAAACAAAAACATCAAAGGCAAAGCAGAGCAAATGATCCATAAACCACTTATTTAGTAAACACACTGCTGAAATCAAGCCAAACAGTTAAAATTCATACTAATGGATGGCATCAGTTATGTTTCCTTCACAACTTACTAAAGAACCACAAGTCATAGATTAGTAATTTTCTAGAGTTAGACTAAGTTTGTTAGGACGGCTTGTGAATCTGTTACCCTAGTGGGAAGCAGTTTAATGTTGGGCTGTGTCCCCGGGCCAGAGAGATGAGCTACATCTTCCCTCTGCCATTTGTTTAACTGAGAGAATTCAAGTAGGTCGTTTAACCTTCTAAGGAACTCAGAGAACTTTCATAACAAGGAGATAAAATGATAATAATGATCATACCAAACTCTGGATGTTTGGGGCTTAAATGAGTGAATTCACTGTAAATTAATTAATATTTGGCTCTTAGGACAGTTCCTGTCACTTTCTAAGCATGTTATCGATCTGCATTATACTCCATTAATTGTAAGAACCCTTGTTCAGAACTACCGTGAGTTTTGTGAACTAGGTCCACTTTCTTATGCCCTGAATAACTATTGTGAAGGCTATTTATTGATGTACCGCATCAGACTTCTAATGGTAAAAGGCTGAATTCTTCTTGAAAACATTCTGCCTAGTTACACAGTGATAGCCATTTTCTTTTGTATTAAATACTCATGCAGACATTCACAGAAAGAATCATGACTTTCCACCATGACAGCTACCCAGTGGCTCAATAATCAGGGCAGACATTTCCTCTCCGCTTTCCTGGTAAGTCACTCTGGGTGGTCCATAGCATGTACCCTGGAAAAGGCCCCAAGAACAGGGCAAGCGGAGGGAGACTGCTTGTGCGCAAGTGGGTTTCCTAATATGGGCAGTTCTAAGCGGGTTACAGACAAACATCATGACTGAGGCTGCTGGGCACTGAGAAATTTGGACCAGAACATTTACATAATGATATCTTTGGAATTAATTTCTATCTCCTCATACAGAAATGTTACCATCAAGCTCCACCTTCCCTTTTACATCAGGATACATACACAAAGACATTCTTATGGATTCCCATTGTGTTCTTTAAGACAATACAGGACAGCAGCATCTTCAGAGTGCAGGGTCTGGTCTGCACCTTCACCATAACCTCTTTGTGTTAGCCACATCAGGAGATTCAGTAAGAGTTTATAAACATAGTTGTTTGCTGCCATGTCTCTGGTTTCTAAAAGAAGACCTCTTCTGGTCCTTGCCACATCCAAACTGCTCTACCCAGCAGTGGAGAGTGCCATCTCTTGGTGGGTGACAGTGTTCGTCCTCTCAATTAGATGGGGCACACACAAGGCACTTAGTTTCTAGGTGCCCTCCTTGGACAAAAGGGAGGCAGCAACCTTGAGTACATAACTGTATCTGCTCTAAAGATCCAAATCTCTCTCAGAAGCAGGAAGTAGTAAGTCTAGCTTTGGAATTAGTAATTGTGAGTAGGTTCACTTAACTTGCCCTCACATATAAGCTACAAGAACCATTAGCTCTTTATCAGTCAAAAAATGATATTTCACTCACTACCTGTCTGTGGCTATGTCACCTCCTGTCTGTTTCTAAATGACATAAGTAGAAAGAATACTTATTTATTGATCTCTTTTAATCTCAACACTTAGTTCTTTAAGAAAATATAATTTTAAATATAAGATTCTTATCTAAAATAAATGAGACTTAGTAAAAGACTTTAAGGACATCACCAAAGAAATGGAACCTCTACTATGGACTATATTTTGCACTATTATTTTTGTTTCTGTTTGTTGGCCTTTATAAATTCTTGAAATCTTTAATCCTGATGTAAGACAACTGATAAAGACGTTATTTTGTACTTAGTAACAAATGTTAAAAATAAATGGAATAAGCCATTTATACAAGCAATTGAATTTAAAACTTCAAGCATGACACTTTAGTCACATAAATGCTGAAGATTATCTTTGTGTTAATTCTCTGTCATGGGACATTTGTGTCTGAGGAGACTGAGATGCACACTGTGAGGAGGTATGACCTTCAGCAGTGCCCATACCTCACAAATTATACATTCCACTTCTCATATCTAAGAGAAAATGTTAAATTTGAGGAACTAATGCATAAAAATGCAAATGTGAGCCTATTTCTATCTACACTTAGCATATAATGGAGTAAAACTTCTTCGTTTGGCTTACATAGCATTTTGTACCTTATCAACCACCATTAAAATGCATTAAATGGTTTTAACAATGATGAGCAATTGACCTGCCTAGTGCTTCAGTGTTCCTAATCATGTCTAATTTCTTTGTAAAAATGAAGAACAGCTTAATTATCAAACCACTAACTTCAGATCTTCTGAGTTCTAAAAAATAAAAAAGATAAGAACATTAATTAGCATCAACTCTTAATCTTATAGAGGCCCATAATTCTTGGTGAACAGTCAGTGACATATGCAGGCCTTTCCCCCATATGTAAGCCTGAGGTGTGAGCAGTTGCTAGGCCGGGTAATACCTTATGCTACTTTTATATCCATTATCTGCACAGTAAGAATCCGCAATGCTTTCCAGTATGCTTAGCAGTCAAATTTCAACCAAAAGTAGGAACCTAGTGTTTAATCAAGTCTGTTAAAATGTGTGTACTACACAACTCCAAAGAAAGATACCTTGATGTCTACATGTGTACAACAATCAATCAATGAGGAGCCATGCGACTATATAAGAACAATTTTACATCTAAATTTGAACTAACAAATAATTAAACTTTTCACGATTTTAAGAATTTAGACAATACCTTAGTTCTGAGAAAGTCAAACCTATCTATTTCTTGCAAACAGTGCTGACATTTACCAGAATGTGGGACACGAGCCGCAGGACAGGGAGAGGTGAGAACGCAGAGCGCAGGGCAGGCCCGGGGTGTGGAAGGAAGGCGTCTGCACCACATTTAGGAGCCAGGCTTTGTACTACAGGTTTGTGTTTTGTCATGTGTCTCTGTCAGAGTCATGAAACCTGTTTTGTGAAACAAAATAATTTTATTTAGGAATATCAGATTATTCCTAAATAACAGGAAAACTAAGAGGCATCTTCCTTCTAGACACTGAGAGCATTTAATGCCAACTCAGCATTTTTCACCAACAAGGATTTTGAATAGACTACTCTTTGGATTTTCTACTTTACTTTCAGCTATGGAATACTTTACTAAGAGAACTTTCTTTAGGAACTTGGCATTACAGAATATACTATGGGTGTGTTTGGGCCAGTGGTAGACATTTGGAGACTTTTTAATCTTAAGAGTGAGCTAGTTCGGTTTGCCTTTTTGGGAGATCACTCTGAAGGTCACGTGGAAAGTGTTTCTCAGGTGCTCATGGAACTCGTCATGACTGCACGAGGAAGGACCGAACAGGCAGTAAAAAGTAAGAA
This sequence comes from Hystrix cristata, assembly GCA_004026905.1. Taxonomy (NCBI): domain Eukaryota; kingdom Metazoa; phylum Chordata; class Mammalia; order Rodentia; family Hystricidae; genus Hystrix; species Hystrix cristata. The sequence goes on along the minus strand of PVJO010022639.1, from coordinate 9,261 downwards.
AAGGGGATTGCAAAGATTGAGATACATGGAGAGAAATTTTGGCAGAAGTTGGTAGTTTTTGGGGAAAGTAGATCAAAGATGCTTCCCACGTCTGAAGCTTGGGTGGCTGGGTCTGTGTGAGTGCCAACAATCCAGACAGGAGAGTAACAGGGAAATAATGTGTAAAGAAACACACGCACAAGTAAATTACAGTTGGCAAAGTTCTTTCACACTTCTTACTCAGTATTCACGATTCTAACAGGTACGTGTGCTGTTCTTATTTTATTTCATTGTATTTTTTGTTGTAATGGGTATTGAACCCGAGTCTTCACACTGAGGTACCTACCCACCTTTTTAAAAATTTTTTATGTTGAGACATATGCTCACTGATTTGCTTAGTTGCCCACATTGGGCTTGACCTTGTGTATATGTGTTGCCGAAGCAAGCACTGGGCTTGACCTTATGATCCTCCCGCCTCAGCCTCCCAGAGTGCAGGGATTATAGGTATCACCATACCAGGCTGATTTTTCTTATTTTAGTTGTGAAAAAGTGGGAATAGAACCATAAATTTTTCAACTAAAGTAAAGAAATACCACATGTATGGTAAAGGAAAGATCTCCTTGACTCTTCTAATCTTTATGAGGAAAGGGACAATTGGCCTATATTCAAATTCTAAGAAAATATGTCATGCTCTAAGGCATGTTCTGAGTTTTTTGTGAAGAATTAATTGAAATATCCTCCATCAAGTATAATTGAACTGCTTCTAGAATCAGGTGAATAAACTGGTGGAAAGGAAGGCCAAGAAACATACCTGCCACCATTACTGTTCAAGAAATTTAATTACTTTGAAAAGCCATAGATGATATTGCTCCATGTTAGAGATCATGACAAACAACACTGATCTAAGAAAAAGAAACTTCTCTAAATTCATAATTCAAGATAAAATATGCGGTGGCAACATGAGACACAGAAACAAAAACTCCTAGATTTGAAATAACTTATATGAATGTAAAAATGATGATCCTAAAAAAACAGCATTAGATGGCCCAAAACTGGCTGTACATGTTGAAGATGCATATGAAGGGTCCGAATAGTACTGTTTCCAAAACAGGAGAGAAAAAGCAACTCTAACAGCATACCATATGATTGTTCATGTGATTAAAGAATGTGTGATTATGAAGTAACTATTATCACTAATCCACATAATTTAACCTACAACTTTTAGACCTTATGAATTCAGTGTGGATAAAAATGTTGGTTCTTCTTATTGACAATGTAGGAAGATTCTCTTTTATGCCGAGTCGCCTGGCATTCAACCTCATTTCACATTTGGTCCACATCATTTCCTACCACCACCGGCGTTTCCATTAGCCCACATAAGGCCTGGCCAGATCCAGCCAGTCAAGGACAAAAGTGGCATACCCGTGCTGATGCCAGAAGCAAGGGAGGCAGTATGACAGTCTGGATGTTTCTGTGATGCAGACTGTCACCCCCCCTAAATCTTGTCAGGAAGATCTCAAAGTTTGCTTTTCCTTGGGGGAAGAACAAGGCTTCCAAAAAACAAGAATCTATAAATAATGACAACACTGCTGAGACATAAGGTGTCTACAGGAATAAAACACGTGGGTGTGAAAGAGCCCCGGAGTTGAAGACAGCTGTGTGCTCCTCTGATGCGGGACAACTCTCCACAGAACTGTCACAGGTCTAGATATCTGTCAGTGAGGTGCCAACCACCCTTTGCTCTGGATTATATTTTCAGAGATGCTTGTTTAACAAATAACCTTGGAAGTCAGAAACCACATCTCTCGCCAGAGAAAAGGCTGACACCTTTACCAAGCAGTATAAAATACACCTTCCTGGAGGAGAAGGGCAGACATGATTTCTTGCTCACTGAAAAAGATCCAAGTCTTAAAGAAACGGAGGGCCAAGAGGAAAAAGAATAGAAGGAAAAAATGGAAATGAAGCTTTTGTAAAAAAGGAGGGAGGAGGGGCTGAAGGAAGGGAAGGTGAATGGGAAAAAAAGAAGCGCAAGATGTACCATGTACAGGTAGAAATCCCATATGATGAATGTTATCACTATGTGTACCTAAAATGTACCATTAAAAAAAAATTTAAAAAAAAGATCCAAGTGCTCTTCTGTTATCATCCCGCTGCGTGTGTATGTGTCACAAGGACCCTTTATGTCCCCTGGATATAGAGATGCTGCTACACTAGCCTCTATCACTCCTGTGTGTAGTAAACTTTCACCTTTATCTTCGAATCTTCTGTCAGCACTCATAAAACTGGGACGAGAAGTAGTCATAAAATCTCAAAACTTCACAATTCTTACAAACTTCTACATTCCCTCCCTTTATTTATTCAGGAAAAAAAAGGGCTTGGGCTACATGATCTTTGATTCACTTTCCAGCTTGATAACTTACAGAATTCATCCTGGGGACACCAACAACCATGGCAAGAACAAGGTTTACATTTGGTGTTTTATTGTTATATACCTTCTGAAGTCGTTTTTCCAAAATAACCCTGCATGTTCAAAGCTATGAGATATCTGTGGTCTCTCCTTCCTAAAAATAACAACCTGTTTGTTTTCCATTTACTTTTTAAAACACAACCTGCTCTATGCAGTTAAAACTTGTACTCTTAAACATTTGAGATGGAGTTGTAATAGAGTCTTCTCAAATCTCCATGGATTTTCTTCAAGGAGCCATTCAAATACAGATTTAGTTGTGAAAGTTTTCCCAGTACCTGAAAATGTCTACATACATACGTGTGAAATCTTAAGCCAGTTCATCTATTCTATGTCTAATTTTGTTTGCTACTATTTCAGTTCCAATGATGTTAGCCACAAGAAAATGTAAATTTCAACATCTAATAAGAAAAATTGGTCACTCAGATTTGACAAAATATTCTCTGTAAAAGTAGGAATGTGAGTTTGATCCCCAGCACCCCCCAAAAAAAGTAAAAATGGGAATGTTTTTCATTAATATTTATTCAGTTTCTACTATGTGCTAGGAACTGTAATAAATTATATGATATAAAAATTAATAAAACATGATTACTGACTTCATAAAATGTTAGATAACATAGATAAATTCTATGATCTACTGATATATCATATACCCTTAGTTTCCTTGAAAATCGTAATATACCATTCCTGCAATAAGGAAAATTTTTGAATGATGACTGAATGGACAGATAAATAATGAGTAAATAAATAAAAGTCTTCAAACTAAGAATCCAACATATGTATCGAGTATATGTTTTGGCAGCCTGAGAATTTCTGAAATCATTCCAGGTCTACAATGCTAATGAAAACTTATTTCTTCACATATATATAATTCAAAGTCTAATTGCATTAAAATCTTGGGGCTAACACCTTTTACTAGGAATGTACATTAAAAACTACTAAACTGCAGTTAAACCAACCCTGTGTTAACACTGACAGTTCTTCGTTTTGTGAAGTAGTAAACGTTCAGCTGGGTAGATCCAGTCATCCCTTGGGATCCATTAAGGTTTGTTTCCAGGACCACCTCAGAAACGCAATCCATGAATGCCCCAGCTCCTCATATAAAATTGTCTGGTATTTGCAAACAACCTAGACACATCCTCCTGTAGACTTTAAATCTTCTATTGATAACAGATATAATATAAATACTGTAAGTAGTTGTTATGCTGTGTTGTTTTGGAAATAATGACAAGAAATGTTCTGTGTACGTTCAGTAGAGACGCAGCCATCATAGGCTTCACTATATAGCACCCACATGAGACTTGAGGGGTGCAATGCTCAAGCACCAAGTGCTGGAGCAAGACTAAGGACTTACAAACAGGCAGGGAGCTACTGTACGGTATGCCTGCGCAACACTGCATTTGACAGGATTCACAGTAGTTGGAGGCATGCAGCAAATTCAAGTTTGTTTGCCGGGAACTTTCTGGAGTTTCTTTCTCCCCCAGTGTTTTCAATCTGTAGTTGGTTCAATCATGGATGCAGAACACACAGATTCAGAAAACAGACTCTGTAGAAGGCATTACTAACCTCCCCATGGATCTCTCAGAGCTAAGTCTTTTACACTGATGCTGCAGGCCCCCTAGCACCGGGCTGCACACCAAGGCTTCGAATGTTTGGGTCTTAAGACAAAGCCTGTGCTTTGTCAAGGTTTGCATGCTGTCGGTTTGATATGATTGCTGATCAAGTAATAAGAAAGCAGATGAACTGTTATTTTCCCCACTGGTACAGGTGCCCAAAGTCATCAGTCTGCCTGACTATGCTGAGAATAAGAAGCCTGACTTCTTGGAGCTAGAATAGAGCTTGTATTCCACAGTGAGTGTTTGTAAGGGACTAAATCTTCAAGATTTTTTATCAGTAATTCATCCCCTCCACAACTGCTAACATGGTACCTACTTCTTCCAGACATTGCCGAGTGAAGAAGGTTGAAGAGCCACAAAGATGAGCATAATCTTTGGAGACCTGAGGCATCAGGCCTAGAGAGCGAGAAGGCGTGCTTACTCATCATTGTAACATGATGTTCAGCGTCCCTGTTGTGGTTAGGCATTCTCTTAAAGTTCAGATAGCGTAATATGAAGTAGTCATATAAAAGGCAACCATGTTCTACGTGATTCTTAGAGGCCTAGATCAAGTTATCCTTAATCTTGGAAGAGTTTTAGGGAATGCTGCTCAACTTAATTCTTGGCCCTCTGAGAATTCATATGAGCCTCTCACTGGCTCCTTCAATTCTCGGCCTTCAAGTCTGTGCATGTTTTTTATTTAACTCTTTTGCACCACAATTTCTGAAGAGTCAGAGAAGGTGTATCCTCTTCCTCCAAACTGCTTAATCAGAATGAGTGAATAAAACAGTCTAGGGGCTGTGAGAGAAATGCGTGTCGAATACAGAAAGAACATGCGGTTTCTGGCAGGTGACATTGGAAGGCCTGCAGACTGGGGATCTGGCTCAGAAAGCTACAGACAAACGGGTGCCTCCTGCACAGGCAAGGAGCTGGGAAATCACAGTTGAGGCTCAGCATCATGAAGGAGTGGGGTGGATAGCAAAATTTTAGTGCCTGCGTCCCTGTTAACTTCCCTATAGATCCCTTTCTCCTCAGGTAAGGAGTCAGCCTGCTTCCAGCAACATAAATCTGTCTTCCTGATATGTCTTCTCTCCAACTCCTAGCTGATTCTTTGCTTTTAAGTCATCTCCCCATCTGGTCATTGTTTCCAGTTTCCATAAGTGGTCTTTGACCAATCCTCACGCTTCATCCCTGCTACATATTCACTCGTAACTTGTGTGAATCCTTCTCTCTATCATGGGGCACAACTTTTGTAAGCCTGCTTTCCCCCTGGCCGCCCAGGACACTTGCACACTATCTCAAAATAAATCTATCATCCCTTGTTGATGATACTGCTTCCTTTTAGAATCATAAATTCTGAGCAAACGTAATTTCAATACATTAAGTCTGATAGAAATAAACATTTAGTGAACACTTGGTAAACCACAAAAACTGTTATGGTCAATTTCTTATACATCATATATTTGGCTGTTCTACTATCTCTTTAATTTAGGAAGTGATTTATATTTACTGATGAGATAATGGGGGGAGGAGGAGAGAACTCCTGATTTTCCGTAAGTCACATAAGCTAAGATATTTCACACTATATATATCTTGATTACTGTGAGTGATGACAACCTCATTGTCTTTTTTTTTTAACAGCAAAACTTTTTTATTCTCGTTTTTCACATAATTTACATTATTTCCTTCAGAACCACTAACTTTCTGACAAGTTTGGTTACATCCTAACTTCCCAGTTGAAAATTCATCCACCTCTGCAGGCCTGAAAAGTAAACATTATCTTTTCTTTTCTTTGAGACAGGGTCTCTCTAACTTGACCATGCCAGCCTCAAACTCACAATCCTTCCATCTCAGCCTCCCAAGGGCTGGGACTACAAGTGCGTGCCACCACACCCTGCTGAAAGTGAACATTATACAGAATTTTTAATGCAAGATTATAGTCTGGAAAGCTTTTCTCCACTCTCAAAATGGATTCTTGGTCAGCGCACTCAATCCTTCAAACAAACAAGGTATTTTGGACCAATCGACTTTAGCTAATTTTCCAATGACTTTACAGAAGTATTTTTAGGTATGATTTGCACACAATAAAACGTCCAGCTTTTAACTGTACTCTTGGATGAGTATGACAATTGCATTAATCACCACCTCAATCTAGGTTCAGGGCATTCCCACCACTCCAGAAAGTTCCAAGGGAGCACCACTCTGGAGTCATCCCTATGTCCACTACCTCCCCTCACCACACAGAGGCAACCCCTCTACCATCGCTTTCTTAGCACTTTTTTTCTTTTTTTTTGTACTGGAGAGTAACCCAGGGCCTTTGCACTGAGCTACACCCCCAGCCCTTATTTTTTTGAGACAGGGCCTTGCTAGGTCACTAAGTTGCCCTAATTTGTGATCCTCCTGCCTCAGGTCACAGGCATGCTTCACCACGCCCAGCTCCATATTCTTCCATGGCCAGAAAATGGAACTGAAAATGTTCACTTAAACTATTTAAAGCTGATAAACTAGCATTAAGAACCAAAAAGCTCCATGGTGCCTCAAGTGCTTTTACTATGTTTTAATCCTCTGTCATTAGGGGTCTGAAGTGGGATGATGAAGAATGGAAATTGGTTTGGCTCACTTAGCAAGGCGAATGTCCATCCAGTTTGCTGCAACATGGGCTCTCCCTGCGTGGATTCTTGGTGCCTCTGTTTTCTAGGCACATTTCCTTCAAATGGGAAACACCAATTTCCAATATCCTTGCTCTACAACTCTGATACCAAAGACAGCCAGGCTGCAGAGTTACTTGCAGTTCAAAATAAGAAGTTTACTTAAAAAAAAAAAAAAAAAAAAAAAAAACCTTTTTGTTTCTGTAGGTAATTATTTAAATATGCTATTAAGTATTATCTATTTTGTCCTTGTCCAATGTATTTTCGAATTGTGTAAACGAGCAGTCTTCATTCTTATACTCAGCTTACTCTGTCCATTTTCAGTAACTCATATTCCTCAATTTTAGGAGGTAGGCAATGATGACTTCCATAGTCTTTACAGGAAAATTATGAGGAAGACACTCTTAGGTTTTAGTACACTGAAAATGTAAAGTAGCAGCAATATCCATCATTTTACTCATAAACCTAACAATTCTGAGGTATAACATTGAGATGAAAAGTCTGAGACCCAGCGCAATGCAATTCCTGGTTTATGCTTACTCAACAGGCCCATATCTCACAGCGTCATTCTCTAATTACAATCCACGGTGTCCCAGCCGCCAAATCACAGATCTGTTTTGGGGTGCATCGCTGCATATTTTGGGGCTAGTTCTTTGATCAGACTCACCTACTCAGCTTTTTCTGCACAGTCCCTGCACTCTTCTCCCCAGCTGTTCAGTATCTGTTTCAGCTCCACTACTCTCACATTCCAAAGAGCCACTGAAGCCAAGTCCAGCTGCTTTTCATATTTCAGCTCACAGATCTGGCTGTCCATATTCTTCAGCTTTTCACAAATCTTCATGGCAGGCATGTGCACACTCAGGGGGCGGGTGACTTCAGTTAGGATCTTGGTGGCTGCATCTTTTGTGGTTCCTAGATAATAGCACATACCAGACGGCTTTCTTTTCCTTTGGCATCCAAGCAAAAGTTACCAATCCTTTTTCTATGGTGTCTGGGGAAAAGGTAACTCCTCTGGCTATCAAGGAGTTGTAGAAGTTGTTCAAGAATTCTGTGCGGGCCATCGCGATCCCTGGCGGCAGGGAGCTTCTCGGTCCCATCCCAGCCATCTGAAAGCGGCGCGGCGGCGCCTCCTGACTGCGGGATTCCCCCCCACCCAGCTTTTTTCTTCGTTACTTTCTTTTCCCTTCCCCTCTCTGAAGTCACCATTACCAAGTAGAGCCAACCGTGACCTTGTCATTGAAGATAACCCTGGAAGACTAAAGGTTATAAGAACCAAGAAACACATATACCCAGAAGAAACCGCAGAAACAGACATTCCCAAGAAGGATGCTATTACCTAACTTTTTGTAACCTCATACAAAGAAAATATCAAACCAACTCGGAGAACAAACTAAAAGGGGTAAAGTACATATGTATACAAAGAAAATGAACAGACATAGAACCAAAACGCAACCCCAGGCCCCCAGCCCAACCAGAATAAATATAGAGGACAATAACATCGAGGATGTCAGAAGACACCCAACCAAACTCTCAGAGATGATAGCAACAGAAGTTCAAAAACAGATAGTCGCAGCAATAGAGAACATCAGGCTAGAGGTAATAGACCAGGTCAGGAAAGAGATGACCAACATAATGAAAGATTTGCTTAGTGAGTTCGGGGTAGACACAGATAAAAAAAACAGAGGAACTAAGAAAAACAATTGAATATTTGAATATACAACTTAGCAAAGAAATGGAGCCCATGAAACAGATCCAAACAGATATCCAAGAAATTAAAAACTCGCTGGAAAGTATACGAAGCCGAATGAACGAGAGTGAAGATAGAATCTCAGAACTAGAAGACAGGTCAGGAATCAGTGAGAATGAAAAGAAAGACCTGTTGAAAATAGCTAGAGATTATGAAAAATCACTACAACATCTGCAAGATGACGCAAAGAGAAACAATATAAGAGTGATAGCAGTAAATGAAACAGCAGGAGACAATACGAAGGATTGTCTAAAGAGATTATTTACAGAAGTAATGATGGAAAACTTCCCAAGCATGAGAAAAGAACTTGATATACAGATAAGTGAGGCATATACAACCCCAATTACTCATAACCAAAATATATCCTCACCAAGACATGTAATAATCAAGATTCCAGAAATTCAGCAAAAGCACAGAATAATGAAAATTATTAGAGAAAAAAGATAAATCACCTATAAGGGTAAACCCATCAGAATCACAGCAGATTTCTCTACACAAACCCTAAAATCAAGGAGAGCCTGGAGCAACGTATTCCAAGCCTTGAAAGGAAACAATCTCCAACCCAGATTGATGTACCCAGCCAAACTATCTTTCAAATTCAACAATGAAATAAGATACTTCCATGACAAAGAACAACGGAAGAAATTTATAACCTCCAAACCACCTCTACAAAATGTCTTAAAGGACATCCTGGAGAAGGAAAGAACTAACTACATTTACAAGGACACTAAAAAAATCCCACCAGGAAAGACAAGCAATTGAACTAAAGTGAAACACAGAACCAACTACAGAAAAGATATATGGCAAAAAAGAGTCAACTCATAACAG
>PVJO010022638.1:0-27648 GCA_004026905.1 Hystrix cristata | reverse complement strand
ACTTGTTTCAAAATACTTCATAATGGAAAGGTTGAGTTGAACCTTAAAAAGTCCTATCATTAGAAACAATTATAAAGGTTTATACGTGTTTTCACAAGTGATCGGCTAGAGATGTTGCCGTGTAGACACTGGGGCATGCAAGGTCTAAGGGGATTAGTTTGATTTTATGTTATGTTATTTATTAGTACCTTTTGGAGTATCTAATGTTTACATTCCTTCTGAGGAATTGGTACATAATATATTTTAAATCCTTTCTTTCATCCTCTTACCCCTCCCTCCCTCCTCCTTCTGTCTCTTGACTTCATACTTTAAGGAACAGAAAATCATTGAAATGTTTAGACAAAGGCATGTGTGCACATGTGTGTGCGTATATATGTATGTAGTATATTTTGTGTATATAATGGAGAAAAAATTGAGACAGATTTCATTTATTAATTTATTTATAAAACATTTATTAACTAAAAAGTAAAATAAACTATATGAAATGACAATTATACAACAAACTAGCGATGCTCAGCTAAAAATTGCTTGAATATGCGAGCCATGATTGGAGAGGAGTGTTGAAGTCACCTTCACGAAGACAACATTAGAAATCCAAAACATAACGGAGATATTATGTTTAGAGATTAATAGAGAATCCCATGAAAGATAATAGAAGAAATTCTGAGAATGAGATGGCAAGATTCAGAATATGGTACCATCAACCAAGCCAGGGGACTCATTTCAGAAATGAGAAATCATATCCTTGTATGGTGAGAAGGACCAATAAGAAAGTGTTTCCCTGTTGACTATAACATGGAGAAGTTATGCATACTGCTTCTTAATTTTCAACAATGGAACTTATATTCGTTGGTTTGTTTGATATTAAAAGATAAGCTTGCTCAGGACAGTAGTTCACATTACACTATTTCTGAATTATATCCTTCTGTTCATATTATATTTGAAAATAAATAGGTTTCAAATACTTAGTCCTTATGGTTTTGGCGAGGATTCTGAGGAATTTAATTTTTTGTGCATCTACATTCACAAAAATAGATCCAAATTGTTTGACTGATGCCCAAGATATGAATATGTTCACCAGCCTCACTGGCTAATATGAGACTAGATCATAATAACATTAGTTTTGAAAGATTTTGACACAGGAATGAGATTTCCATTTACTCGCTTTTAATCCCCTTTCCTCTCGGCACAGCTGGAGCCCATTATCATTCTCATCAGCCGGCTGTCTGCAGAGTCATCTCACATACTGATTCTTAGCTACCAAGTAATAGCTGAGAAAGAGTAATACAAATATCTCACAAAGACTTCTGACACATTCATCTTACCTATTCCTTGAAAGTTATTTTTTGAAGAGTCAAATATTTTTTGAATTCAGAAATTTACTGTATAAAGCATTATTCTTATTCAATAATTCTTTGGGCTAAATTTCCTTCATATAAATAATAGAATGGTAATTTTAGCATGAAATACCCTCCAAGGAGTAGAGAAAGTTTACTCTTTAAACTATTAAGAGTAAGGATAAACTATTCACTTCTTTCAAGAGTTGGTTAGTGGACGATTTGGAATCCAAGCATAGTTTATCTCTAATAATGTATTTCCTGACATTTATGCAAACTAAATAAGAATGCAAATTACGTTTTCTTGTATCATTAAATGAGAAAGCTTGTGGAGATTTTGTTAGACTTAAAATTATTTATTTACTCTTTTGAATTATTTTTATTATTTTCTTATACACTAGAAAAGCGGCAACATTTTATTTGAATACATCTTAAAATATTCTAATATTGTCTTGTTTTAAATTGGTTATTTTATATTTTAAATCTCAAGCTGTACAAGCATTTTGATATAAAACACTGATATCTTTTTGTAAGATAGATTTAGACAACTTCTTTGACCTAGCAACTATTGTTGGTATGTAAGACTTCAGTCCAAACAAGAGATGGCTATAAATACTTAATTTTTTATATCTATTATTTACCATTTATTATTGACTTTAGTATCATCTAAATTCAGGCATAACAACAATAAACAGCATGAGAAGCTAAACAATAATGATTTCATAAACTATATTTCATTTATAATACCATTCTTTTAGACACATTGTGGAAGTTTTCTTTTTATTTACATGACTTTTGGGATAATGAGAAGTCACTTGGACTCAGAGTTCCTTTAGGCATCTGAGTAAGAATGTGCCCTTCTCTTCTTGTCTCTCTACCATGATTATATTGTAGATAGCGGACACTTCTAAAACCTGGATCTCAGAAGGAAAATGCTGATTAATGAAAAGGGATCTTTTACTGCTCATTGGAAGGGTATTTTATTTTAAAATTACTGTTCTGATATTTTTGTCAAGAAAACTCTAGCTGAAGTATTATTAAGATAATTTTTCACATGGAAAAGTTTCTCAATTCAAAATAAAAATAGTACTTCTGATTTTCTATTCCTAATTCTATTTAGATTCATAAAGTGAGGAAAATTTACATTTTTGCGAATTTAAACCACTATAATTTTTTAACTATTTATAAATGCAGAATGAAGTCAACAATCTTTGAGAAAAAACAAATATATCTATTATAAATTTAAAAATAAGGGTATTTTGACGAAATCAATTTGCTAATCTCTTTTTACTCTACTATTAAATGTGTTGAATAAATTGTTCATTAGTTTAGTCCAAAATATTTAAAGCGCACTTTGTAATGCCAAGTCTATCAGACAAAAAGCCAAATATCTCCAGCTCCATAAAGCATATTAATAATGGGAGAAAGACAATTAAAATTAAACCTAATATGTATTTTTAAAAGTGTGTAGCATGGTAAAAGTACCAATGAAAAACAACTGTGGGAACCAGTGTAATTAGGTTGAAGGGAAAATGGTAAAGTCAGAGAATTAATGCCAGGAGTTAGGGGGATTTATAGTATAAGAACTAGAGGCACTTGTAAGGATTTTGACTTTAATTCTGTGTGAGATTACAATGTTAGTTTTATGCAAGAAATTTTATAACAAATCAACTCCCATTGAAAAAAATTAACCTATGTTGCATCAGAAATGAACAAGTGAAGAGAGATGGGTAGAAGCAAGAAGAAGTAGAAGGGAGGTGTTGAAACATCTAATGGAAAGATTATAACAGCTAAGACAAAACTCTAGCTGCAGAAGTCCGTGCACACACTGGTAATTTCAATATATTTTGAAGGAAGATTACTGTTTGAAGAAGAGTAGTATTTGCTACCAGATTGGCTCAGTGACAAAAAAGGAAATGATAAGCATAATTACCAAGTTTTTTTTTTTTTCTGAGTAAATTAAAGGATCCACCTATCACCATCATTTGAGAAGAAAATGGATAAAATCTACACATACTAAGTCATCTTTATTCAGCTATGAAACTATGTAGTCACCAGCATATAAATATTGTTTTCTTGATTGCAATGAAGCGATCTCTAGTCCCATCTCATTAAAAGCCACTAAGATTACCCCAGTAAGTCCACTCAGACCTTTAGATGGCTTCATTAGTTCACTCCATTGAACAGTAATAGTCAAGGAGTCACTACAACTCTGCTTTTCTACTTCCCAAAATCCTCTATAACTTTTCTAATTCTCTCAATCATAGTTTGTATCTTTTTGTTATAATCATCATTTATCAACTTAATAAGAATAACCATCTTTTGGGTACATTCAATCTATTTATCATTTCTACACGAGGTTAACATAGTTAAAAAAAGAAAAAAACCAAGAATATATTTGGTCATTATCAGGTCTAGATGGATTACTCATGTAAATGTAAAAGCCAGAATTCTTTTTTTATGCATAAAAAAATAAAGAGCAATATCCGAGTTACTTAGAACAAAGGTAAAATCTTTAAAACACCAAAATTTCAAATATTAATAAAATATAGATCTAAATGCACTAAAATGTAAAGTATATACTCATCAAAAAGAAGTCTAACAATATAAAAAATTGAGATAAAAGACATATCTCAGCAAAGTGTTATTTTCAGTAACATATAAAATATTTCTAGAGTTTAATTAGTCAAAGTTCTGTGTTTCAATTTAAAAAAGAGGCTAAGGTATTTGGAAATAAAATTTATAAAAATAAGACAATTAGCTAATATGCATAAGAAAAGATATTGTTATGCATTTTTAGGAAGGAAATACGTATTTCCTAGCACATCCACCTCATTGTGATAGTCAAATGATAGCAAAGGTTGGTGAGCATATGACATTATTAGAATTCTCATTCACTGCTGGTGGGGCATTAAACTAAGAAACACTTTAGTCTGACCTAATAAATTTGATCTGTACAGCAAATCTACCCCAGGTTTTAACCACAGAGCAATGTGCCTCACCAACAGCAATGTCACTTGCTTTTTGGGCCAGATGATCTTTTCTACCCAAATCATAGCAAACTTAAGATAATTAAGATGTTTCCCAACGTCTCCTGGCAGGTTGGAATCCACTGCCTTAGATTTCCTTAGAAACTCATATGGTGAGCTTTGTAAACTGTATCTATATCATCCTCTGCCTCCTAAAAGCTGAATAATACCCTAATTTTTTAATTTAAAAAAGCAATTAACATGTCATCACATTTATAAATATTTTCTAAAATATAATTAGTTTTCCCTGGTTTCGAATGTTATGTAATGTCCAAACACCATAAGGGTTTTTTTTTTTCTTTCTACTTGATTTGCTCTTTTATTCAATCATATATTTTCAAAATCATCCATATACATTTGTTGGTAATCCAGTTTTATAACTTTATCAGTTTTCTTTACATTAATTTAACATGGCTTGTTCCTAAAAGGGATATGTTTCCTGCTTATTGTTTCTGTATTATTTTGCTAAAATTTCTACTCACAGTCCTTCATACAGCACAGGTTTATTGAGCCCTACTACTTATCAGATTACTAGCTGCTAAAAACACCGAGACAGGTGAAATATCACCCATGCTCTAAGTTACCGCACAATATAACCACATTCTCATAAATACTACAATAATGTAGAAAATGATCATTAAGAAAAATGTATAAACAGTGTAATAGATAGTAAAAAGGAATGCACCATGAACTGACAATATGGTAGCCAGCTAAAAGTTTCATCTCAGTCAGTTACAAATTTCAAGCTTGGTTTAAGGTTAAAGATTCTGGTATCTTATGTAGTTCCTCTCTTGAGAATAAGTCTAAAATCGAAAACTATTTTACTGAATTCATTTACGTAATTGATGAAGTACTATGTCTCCACTTACATAATTATAACAAAATATCCAAAATACCAACCTAATTCAGCCTCTCTGCTTTTAAGTATAGTTCATTCCACATCATTTACATCCACAGCTCACAGGGAGTTTGCTTTCACAACCCTGTGCTTATTGCCAGGAAAACTTGTACAGAAATGAGTAGAGAGCACTACCTCACCATTAATTAACTGTGCAAGGAACATCCTGTTCATCAAGTTATCTGCTATATGTACTGACCTTGAAATTGCTAATAATTGAAGGAATCTTGAATAGAGATTGTTTCAGGTTTAATTACACTTAGTGTCTCTACTCAGCTTTATAGCTTGGTTAAATTACCTGTCATATTTTCATATTATTAAAATGGAGTGGTTATATCTCTTTAGGAGGGGAAGAAGCACACATTTAAGGCACAGTATTATAAAGGAGAAATGGAGCCAAATGTTTACAAATGTGCCTAAATTTATGATTGAAAAGGCATCAAACCCTACTTGGAGCACAGCTGTTCTCCTTTGAGTCACCATCCTGCTGGGTGCTTCATACTGTACTTTGAATTGTGAGGAATAAAGGTGGTAGAGGAGCAGGGAGAGAGAAAGACTATGGAGTAGTACCTAACAGTCTTTAAGAGTATAGTACATGGTCTTTTCTCCATAATTCTGAATATACGGTCCTACGATCTTGCACTGATTTTATATTTCATCAACAATTATGATTCCACAAAAGGAAAATTAAATAGTTCTTCCTTTTTACTTACTGTAACACATAGTAGATTTATGGGTTTGCTACGATGGCTGTAACAAATCACCACAAACTTCGTGACTTGAAACAACAGAAATGTATTCTGATAACCAGACACTAAAATTCAGAAATCAAGTTATAAGGAGGGTTCCATTCCTTTAAAAAGGTCTGTGGATAAAACATTTTCTTGGTGTTTTTGGCTTCTGGTGGCTACAGACATTCCTTGATCTCTAGCATCATGAATCTGATTCTAAATATAGAATTGGATTCTTTAAGAAATCGCTTAAGAGTATACTCTTCAAACTTAAATTTTTTCTTGAGTTATCACCTGCTTAGAAATTCAGAAAATATTTTCTTTGACAAAGAAAATGTAAACAAAATGACTATGAAGTGACCCAGGATATGAGATTATAAAATAGTAAATATATATACATATATTATATATATTATAATATTTTAAAGCTAATTTAGAATTCAAACTTTAAAGAATTGACTAATCTATAATTTATTCAAATTCCTCTACAGTATTGTCATGAAATGGATATATATACTATAATTCAGGTAGAGCAATTTGAGGCTCATTTGAAAAAATATTGGAAGCCTTAGTAGTTGTTGCACATGACTGGATTTCCAGTTAAGGCTATCTCCCTCTGGCTACTGCACCATGTGTCGGACCTTGGAGTCTCCCAGAGAGGAAATATGGTTTAGATATGGAGCTACTCTGCAAATAAATAAGCACATTTTCTCTTCCTAAACTAAGCCACTGAGACCATGTAACAAAAGTTATCAAAGTTACTAAAACTTTTTGAAAACATTAATGATTGGTTTAAAATATAAACTTTGAAATCAATCATTATGAAAAAAGTAGCAGCAACTCTAGTGTAGACAGAGGTAGACATGAAATGATACTGGCTGAATTTACCAAAGTACAGTCTAATAATAGTAATTATTATCATTATAGTAGTAACTTTCATTAGAAATTATTTGGTTTATAATTTTTTATTTCCTCAATAGAGACTACCAGTTATGACCTTATGTCCATAGTTCTATGAGTTTGGATACACAAATTACAATTAATTTACATATATGATAATTTCATGTATTCAACTAGGGTATAAAACTTTAATTGTTCTAATGCAAACATTTATTTTTTTCAAATAGTTTTCTGATCTGGATTCATTTATTTTGTTAAAAAGTAATTTTATTCCTGTGGCATCTTACTATAAATGAAGACGGGAATCAGGTAGTTAGAAACAGAACAATTCCTTAAAAATTACAACCCTTATTATAAAAATCTTTACATATATATTGCAATATTTCAAGAATTATAAAATGTACAGTTCGTTGAGTTTTACATTTATATAGTGCTGTAGCCATAATAAAATTTAAAATATTTTTATTATCCTGAAACTCTATTTTCATACTTTCAACTAATCCTCTCCTCCTAATGCCAGTCTGTATTTGTGTTTCCTACCATTCTATAACAACAGAATCATTTGCTACTAGACTTTTATGTTCTCTTAGCACATTAGCTTAGCAAATTCTTTAGATATTCATTAGCACTATTTCAAATACCAATATTGTAACAATTAAGGTTCTTTGGAGGAACAGATTTAAATATATATTTTAGTCCATAGTTTTCAAACACGTGATTTTATCTTTTTCCAGTTTTTGATGTGTCTTTTTCACTGAGGATAATTTTTACACTTTTAATTCCTGAATATTCTATTGCATGTAGACATATTTTGAATCAAGTTTCTTGTTATGCAAGCATTCCAAAATATTTTCCACAGAGTGATATTTCAGTAGAATTGACTATGCAATAAATTATGCTTTTGAATGTTTTTATACCCTAAATTTTAAAAAACGTTATATTTGTCATGATCATTTTAATCTACTATGCATATTATCTTGACTTCTAATTCCTTCCTGAATATTTTAACTCGAAAGCTAAAGAAAAAGCTATTTTTCTTAAAATCACTGATTTATCTAATATCATCATCTTCAGTACTTTATTAACTTCTCTATCATTAATTCTCTAAACATTAAATATTTTAAAGTTTATTTGGCATGTAAAATTAACACCTCTCTTAGCTTTCCATCACATACATGATTTATACTTTAATTAAGGGAACTAAGTACCACTCCACCCAAGGAAAATTATGCTTTTTAAAATATTTGCCTCGTCAGACTGTCTAGCAATTAAAGGCAGGTGACTCATATAAAACAATATATCTTTGTTTAGCAGCATACAATAAATAGTAATATTGGCATCAGTGAAGAAGAATCTTAATGAACATTCATTTACTGATTGCTACTGGGAATGTAAATTGATTCGATTGTTTTGCAGGGACGTTTGTTAACATATGTGAAAACTGTAAATACATATCTATTTTCCTAACAATTAAAATGCTAGGTAAGATAAGTCTCAATGTGCTCAAATTTGTTCCTACAGAAATGTTTATAAAAGCACTTATTGAAAACATTGCAGGACCAGTAAGCTTTGTTATTGGCATAGAGTTAATAACATAGACTTTGGTAAAAAGTTTGAGAAAATCACAGTGCTAATGCATTGGGATTGTAAGTAGAGAAATTTCATTTTGTTTCCTTTTATAATTTGGGGCAAATAAACGAGAAGGACTTGCACTTAGCTCATGGTAACAGATTTGTCAAATGATGATGACACCATATTTTATCTCAGCTCACATCAGCTCTTAAGAGGCAGTCTAGGGCTGGCCCATTGGGTTTTGTTACAGTCATCAGAGACCCAGGATCGATCTATCCTGTCATAGATACCTGATACTCCTTCTACTCAAGACCACAAGTTTTAAAGCTGGTTGTTGAAGCTCTAGCTGTGAGTTCCACTTTCTAGCCAAGAAGTGAAAAGGATCAAATGACAAAAAGAATTGTACAGGCCTCTTGAAGGAGCTTTCACTGGAACTCCACAAACTCTTATCTCATTCATACTCTGTGATATGTGAAGGAAGGCAGTTTTCATTTCATGCTGCATATATTACTGTTACCAGTATTACCAGTAGACATTCTGTCCTCTTGTTGCTAAAATTAAGAAGAAAAAAAAAAAAAAGGAAAGAAAAAGGGAAGGGGAGAGGAAGGAAGGTAAGGGAAAGAGAATTATCTGAGTTGGCAAGTGAAATCCCTGCTATAGCCTGCTTGATGTTAAACTAATTTCTAAGATAGAAGAAAAAATGTGTTAAGACAGAGAAGAAAACCTTTTAATAAAATATTATCAAATAGATGAATTTAAATATTGGAAATATGAAACAAGGGATAGCATTTTAATAAAATAACCAATCAGAGGGATGTTTTATTGGTCAAGTGTGATGGTTTTGGCACCATCCTCTGGTGTAACATGACTGGCCTCTCTTCACAACTTCTTTCCTTTCTGATCAGTGAATCTGGAGTATGCTACTTAACAGGTGAATCTCTAACCTTTCTCCTGCCTTTTCTTAGAAGTGAGATAGATACTCATACAGAAAAAGTGTTGTCTTCTTCATGACCTAGGATTAATTGCACAGATATCATGCGTGGTTAATTCTAGAGTTGTGTATTACTCATCCTGCTTCTCTGTAGATGTAAATAAATTTTTTAATGATTTAAGCCTTTTGACATTGTCAAGTGTTTCTGACCTGGGTATGTAGTGTAACAGTGGAGCATTCTGAGTCAGCAGTTGGTAGAGACTTATACTAGATCTCATGTGTCAGATTTGCAGGTGTATATTAACAGCTACAGCCTAGAGAAGATATTTTCAGGGTACTTATGTTTTTAAACCTGACAAGGAATTGCAACCTCCTGTAGGTGAGCCACTATTTCTCAGCAGGCAGAGTTGCACAAGAAAGAATTTAATCAAAACTACTGGGGCCTTGACAAAGAGGTAGTATCTGTGTTGTCCCATCAAAAGGTTTGAGGCCTGAGAAAGACTCATGGGAAGCAAGTAATGGGCAGAAAAAGAAGGCAAGACCCAAAGAGAGTGGCTGTAAAAGGCAAGAGGGGCAAAAGTCAAATGAGCTAAATTTTGGCCATATGTACCTATAAAAGAATAAGGACCTCAAAAGACAAGAATGATCCTTGGAAATGGTGCATACTGCAGCAAAAATGACTTCAGTGTAGCCCACTAGAATTCAAGCCACTTCCAGATGCATCCTGCTACAGCGTATCCTTAAAATACAAGAGATCTGCATTTGGATTGTAGAATAAGGATGTGTAAGAACACAGCTCATGTGGGTGTGCTATTGTGGCCTTTGATAGCAATTTGATTAAGCAACATATCACCATCAGAAAAAAAGCACCTACACGGACAGGCTTTAGACATTAAGAGAAGCAAAGATACAGCATTGACGTGTTCTTGTAAGTGTACAGAAGTTAGATTTCTGTGTTTACTAAGGTAGGGGAGATGACTAGGTTTAAAGAAAAATTACAGAAAAAGTATGAGATGCTCAAAGAAAGTCTAAAAAAAATTCCTCGAGCTGAAGGTAAGGCTCAGGAAACTACAGATTAGTAAGTAGCCTCTGAGAGCTGTGGGCAGATAATCCACGTGAGTCCCAGGAAAACTGTAGCTCTTGAAGTCTGTACTGACAAACTAGTCCTCTGTCCTGAATGTTTTTATGGGGTGTGATAAAAAATACAGTGAATGCTTCTGTTGTAATGCAACACAAAGTAGGTTCCTAAAAACAAATTACGATGCATCCTCATCCACCTTATTCACCAGATCGGACACTGTGAGGCTTCTCTATCTTCCCCAAAGTGACAGTGACCTTGAGAAGCAAACATTTTAAATAGATTGAAGACATTAAGACTGGTGAGACAGCGTGAGTAAAGACACCCAAAAGAACTTCCCTAACTGCTTCAGAAAGTGGCGAGAACAAGTGGATAAGTGTGTTCGAAGCCAGGGGCAGTTTTTTTTGTTTGTTTGTTTTTGTTTTTTTTTGGGTTTTTTTTTTTTTTTTTTTTTTTTTTTTTTTTTTTTTTTTTTTTTTTTTTTTTTTTTTTTTTTTTTTTTTTTTTGGTGCTGGGGATTGAACTCGGGTCTTTGTGCTTACAAGAGGGGCAGTTTTTTGAGAATTAATAGTAATGTATTTTTTTACTGTAATAACTTTTTAATTGAAACCTTAACCGTAGTTTTATTTTTTTATTTTATTTATTTTATTTTTTTAAATTTTTATGGTACATTTTAGATGTACATAGTGATAACATTCGTCATAGGGGATTTGTACCTGTACATGACGTATCTTGTTGCTTCTTTTTTTCCCATTCCCCTCCCCTCATTGACCATAGTTTTCAATCACACCTTCTACTATTTAAAGAGTATTGGGTAAGATTTAAGGTGGCTTGATTTTACAGAGTTAAGTTCCAGCTTAGCCTGTGTTCTGAGATTAGACCTTAAAATAGAATGTTCAAAGAAAGTTATTGCTATCCATTCAAAACCAAATGAGAGAAAGCTAAGAGAAAATGGTATATCCTTTATGCAATTATTTTATTCGGAAAAAAATCATATGATATATATCTTAAAAAGTATGTATGTAAGAATTACATTACTTTTCCTGTAGGTAAAGCACTTGGCAAAATTTATTTGAGTCATAAAATAAGTTTTAAATCTCAAATACTTTATATGACAGATGGTAAAAGTTGATCAATCCCAACACAGACACAACAGAAGTGTTTTAAATTCTGAAGAACAAACACAGCTGACCGAGAGAAACTTTTATCAGATGCATGATTTTAAAATGTTTCTCCCAATCTGTGTGTGGTTTTTATTCCCTCACTTTTTCTCCAGAGAAGAATTTAGTCTGGATTTCATTATTTCTCATTACTTAGCCAGGAACTTTATGAGTACTCTACCAACTGTCCTATGAATTATGAGACTTTCCAGTCGGGCTGGTAAAATAGACTATACAGTCAGCTGGATGTTCGTACCAGACACAAGACCTCTCGTCCTTTCTGGTGATTTCCCTACCTGATCTTATGTAGTTCTTGACATCAGTCTTTCCTCTGGTGAATCTCTAATCTGTGCCAGCATGTACCTTGCTGAATATTCAAAGGCCTCCTCAGCAGATCTCTAGAAGCCTCTCTGTCTGAGGTTCTCTCCTTCTGGTGCTGTGACCTGAATGTTCTAATCACGTTGCTCTCATTTTCATCTCAGCTCAGTCTCTTCAACACAGTGAGTCTCCGCGTTCCACAGGGAGTTCCACCACCAGGGTCCCAGCTGGACTGTCCCCGCAGGCAGGAGAGTGACGCAGTCTCAGGGCTTACCTGCTTCATGTCCCTCGCGGATCATCACCCTCCGTGGCTTGATAGCCACAGTGCTGCAAGTGCTAATCGTATGTATTTTTCTTTTTTTCTTTTGTTGTTGTTGTTGTTGATTTAGACATCAGAATAAATATGATCCTTTTATGCCATCTTCTCAAGAGCTGAAAATTCTTTGAAAATGTAAAAAACTACCAATATTTTTCTAAGATACTAAAGGTTGAAAACAGAGTTGCCCGGGTGAGACTTGAACAGGATCCTCCTGCTTCAGCCTTCCTGAGTGCAGGGATTACAGGACAGTATTTTTTAAATATATATATATACAGTCAAGAAAAATCTCTAAGATATTCAAATTCTAGCTAAATAAGACCAGATTCCTTTTATTCATCCTAGACTATAATATTTGTGCTCACTGTAACACAGTTAAGAACAAATACCAATGTCTTTAAGTGAAAAATACATGATAAACACAAACATAACTTGCTTTTTGGATTGAAGCGCCTAGAATAATTCTGTGTAATATAACTTTTCTATCCTTGCTGAAAAACAATAAAAAGATACACTTTAGTTGCAGAATATAGAATTCATAGATGTGTAACTTTCATGCTATACTGTTTTGAATGAGATAATACATAAAAAGCCAGCAAAAAAGGAAACGAAAGAAAAGATAAACATGATATAAATATGAGCAATGTGGTTCCACAATGCTGTCAGAAATTGACTTAAGCATATGTTGAATCTGTGTAAGACTAGGTATATACACATATGATAAACATATTTTATACACATGTGTATATATTTATTTTTGAATATGTGTTTATTGTGCATCCCATTTACAGTATTTTTAACTCAAATTTTCACATCAACAGAGTATACCAATCACTATCCTCAAGCATCTTTTTCTTTCCATTCTTCAATACTGTGTGACATTTTTAGGTATTTAGTTAATCATTGTGAAGATTGTATTTTGAATTCTGTTTGTCCATGTACTATAAGTCCCTAAATTGCCTAGTCTGGACTCAAACTTGTGATTTTCCTGTCTCATCCTCCCGGAGCACTGGGATTACACACATATGCAGCATCGTGCCCAGAAGGAAGTTGAATTCTTTAAAGTGACAGTAGTCAGTAGAAACTCTAAATAAAAACCAAAATTTCATATTAAAACATGAGGTATATTCTGAAGGGAGCAGTATGTTATGCCATACTCGGCAATTAAGTCTCATGCAGGTTGAGGTAGACAGCACATACTTTTATTCAGCACTGAAAATATTTCATGTAGTAAATTTTGCCAATTCATTTATTTCGAGGTTGAGGTAAGCTATTCTGATGTGATTCCATTAGGTGCAGCCATTCTCATAAGAGTTTAAAGAAAGTGTTGTATTATCATTACCTGGTAAGATGTTAACATCAATTGTAACAAACTTAGCCTTAGTTATAGATAAAAAGTACTACAAATAAAAGTATATTTCAAATGTGAATAGATAGAAATGATTATTGATAAGTAACATGCTCATTTTGAAAACAAGATGAAGCAAATATATGTGTGAGAAAAAAATCTACTATCAGTCAATTGTCACTGTAAATTGTACATTTATTTCTCTCCTTGAAGGATATTGATAAAAGGAAGAACTGAGTATATAATACACCAACTATTCACATTCCATAAAGATGAAAAACATTTACTATATATTTGGTATTCTTCTTCAGTTTTTCCTTCATAAATTATCATTATTCAATTCACTGCAGCCTTTCTGCTCTCCTTGCAGATTTATATAAATGCTTTAGTAATTTTGTAATATTGATGCAAAATATCCTCCGGGGAAAATAAGCTACATTCAGTTTGTGTAGGTGAAAACAGTCCATCCTATAACCTAAAAAGGCAACAGAACATGGCCTTTTTTTTTAGTTCTTAGGTTCTGTGCAAAATGACACTACACCTTCAGCAGTTCTTTAAATGATAATTTATTGTTACAGAGAAAGGAAAAAGAGGTCAGGTCTGCATGAAGTATCAATAGGTATTGGGCTCCATACTTTTACTTCAGTGCTCAGGTTTTCTCTGGATTATGGAGAAGAAAAATGAAACATATTTTATTTTTACAGTTGCCAGGAGCCACTAATACTTCTAAATTGGCATGCATGGGTTATATCTTATATTACAAAAATCTTAAAGGAACAATAAAGATAATTAGATTTTTCAAAGAAGATTACTTCAGGGTAAGAGCAGGAATTTGATTATTTTTTCATCTGTGTTTTTGACAATGTATTGTAGGATTTTACAAAATCTTGTAAGAATAACTTTTGTCAGTTTAGTAAGTGAAATAAATGTGGGAAAATAATAGGAAGTAACGATTAACTGACAGAGGAAGATAAACTGTCAGGTAAAATGTGGCATTATAAACGTTAAAAAAATTGCATTTTTGCAATAATTCTAGTTTTAAATATTTATTGGTGACAAAATCAAAAGAAATTAATTTTAAAATGAATAATTGAATATTATCTTACATATTTAATAAGCATCTTAGAAATTTGGAGAGGAAGAAGAGCAAAATAATCACTAAGCTCTTTTAGTCATTGTTCTTCAACAGATGCAAAAATTTGAACAGCTATTCACCCAATTAACTATCTTCTAAGAGCTAAAGAAGGAATGTGAGAGGGTGTAGTGACTGGTTTCAGTATTAAATTAAGAAAAGATGCATTGAAGGAGGCAGGAGAGAAACATTTGTCCATATCATACCTTCCTATCTGGAGAAGGGAGAAATAATTAAATTCAATCCTTCCAGTGAGATCTACTACCAAACCTGTCACGGTGAAACCCAGGACCAGGCAGTTTCATAGCCTGAGGAAGTAAACCTGTGTTAAACCAGGTGTATAAATGTCAGCCTCCACCAGTCATTGCACAATCTCTACAGCAGAGGGGAGGTGGGTAGCAAATTTCTACCTAATGAGAAAAAACCCATGAAAACTAGCATAGAATTTTGCCTGAAATCTCAGTTCTGGATCTACAGTGATAAGACCAAGCACTAGACAGAAAACAGTATTCAGGCTAAATTTTGTAGATGGACCTGTGAGCCTTTTCACAGAATCAGACAGGAACCTCTATGCTTATTGAACAGATAATTTGTGGCCTGCATCATTTCCAGCCTTGAATTGGGCCAAGGCCATTCCAGTAGTTCCTACCTTGCACTGTGTACATCCATGTGGCTGTGAGAGTCAAATATGACTAAAGTTATCTTTGGCCTTGGTGGTCAAGGGATGGCTTTCATCATCATTACACCAAACTTGTACAGTGGAGCATGCATCAAGACTAATTTGCTGGAGACAAATCTATCCCAGGGGCTGAGGCAGGCCCAGTTTCCATATCCAGAGTCACAAAACTATGCCTTGAAACTCAGTGTTGGGCTAGTGTTATGGCTTGTGACTAGATGTCCCCTCAAAGGCCTCATGCAGTCATAGGTGGGGCTTTTAGGAGTGTGATTGTGGGATCTAGGCTGTGTGATGCTGGCTTAAGGATATGTGATTACTAAATTAGTCCACTGATTGGTTTAGCATAGTTCTGGGTGAGGATAACAGTAAGGCCCATTTTGGGCATGAATGGTACCACCCGAAATGTGGGTCTCCTGGAAGGGATAAAACGAAAAGGCAGAGTACTACTGTTCCTGCTTGCTGCTTTGCTGTCTGCTGCCTGCTTGCCATGGTCAGTTTCTCCTCTGTGATGCCCCTTCTGTCATGCCACTCTGCCTCTGAGCCAGCCAACTACGGACTGAAATCTCTACAAATGGTAAGCTGAAACAAACCTTTCCTCTTTTAGCTTTGGGTGTCCAGTATGTTGTCTCAGCAATGTGAAAAGTAACTAAGACCAACAGTGAAACCCAACAAGTGGCAGCTCATAGTATCTCTTAAACCCAGGACTATGTATCGATGAAGCCTGTGGAACATTCCCAGTGTCAGATGGAGACATTTATTGGTAGGCTTTCGGTCCCCTAATCTTGCCAGAATTACTTAAGATGATTAGTGATCACAGGCCATATGTCCATCTCAGCAGCAGGCAGCTCACAGAGTGTAGGCCCAGGCTCTGCCCCATCACTATCATGGTCTTAGTAGGAGTATCAGCTCAGGGTGTGTCACACCATTGTATTGTTCATAGCCCCACACGCTGAGCAGAGGTGGGCAGAATCCTGGGGTAGCTTAGCCTAGGTTGATGACTAACCTACTTCAGCCTCAGGGCTACTTCAGCCTCAGGGCTAAATTTGCAGAGATAGATTACCCAGTGTTGGTGTTCCACTTGTTCATGTTGAACAACAGGGCACAAAAGGTTTGAGACAAATCCGGGCTTCCGTAATTTTCTAATGCTGAAATGGAGATCACAGATCAACAAGAGACTCATGGCAAACTTGAAATTAAAGTACCATCTAATCCTGAAAGAGGTTAAGTGATTACAAATTTAGAGAAAATAGACCACTTAAAATTTCTGAAAGACTAACATAAACAAGTCCAGATTACGAAGAATAAAATAAACAGTCCTTCAATGTCCGGATGGAGTCACAGACCAACAAACATCAAGAGCATTCAGAGAAAGGTGACTTTTATTCATGGGCAAAATAATGATCTAGCATTCAGTCTAAAATTCACATTGAAGAGTAATTATGCAGAAGAAAATCAGAATGCCCTAATATTATAAATATAGCACATAAATCATTTATATCTTCAGCATGAACATTAAGAATGAAACAACTAAATGTAACAACTACATTTATATATAGCTATTTATGAATAGACAATATGGAAGAATACAAATAGACCATTGGAAATTCAAAGTGTTGGCAAGAATGGCATGCAGGAATACTTTTCATTAGTGTATATGTTCTCTCTATTTTTTGTTGCTATTGTTTTCAATCATGTTATGCTGCAGTCATTTCAAGATATCTTGTTATAATCAAATAATGTTTTTTCTGGACACATGCTAACAACAAAAAATAATAATGAATTAAAAAAATCCAAAATAATAAGGAATCAAAATGCCCTATGGTAGTAAATCAATAATCACAAAAGAAAAATGTAAGAAAGAAAAAAGTAAATATTAACACTAAAATTAAAAAATAAGTTATAAAATTACTGTAGTCAGAAGTTATCTGGTAATGAAGGTTTGGAATGTCAATTAAATTCTCCAATTAAAAGAAAAACAAGGACTGAATAGATGTAACTATATATTGCTTAATAGAAACTCACTTCAACTCTAAGGACATACATATACTGAAAATGTGACAGAATAAAATATTCCTTGCAGATGAAATAAAAGAATAAGCAGGAATAGCCAGTCACCCTTATACCAGATGAAGTGATTTTAAATCAGGGTAATAAAAGGAGACAAGTTGGGTCATCACATAATGATAAAGTGATCAATTCAGCGAGAGGAAATAATAAGTCAAAATATGCATGCACTTAATATCAAGGCAATCAAATGTGTAAATCAAATATCAATAGACTGAACATGAGAGGTGGACTGCAGTACAATATGAGTAGGAGATTTTAACACCCTCTTTTCAGCAATGAACATGTCATCAAGACAGAAAATCAACAGACAGACTAGAATAGTTAATTATATTCAAGGACAAATGTACGTAACAGACAACTAGAGAATATCTCAAACAACAGCCACAAAATGCACAGTCTTCTCTAAAGTATATGGAACATTGTGCAGTGCAGATCACATGAGGGGTCACAGAATAGTGTCAAAAATGTTTTAAGAATATAAATAGGGGTCTGGGGATTTAGTTCAGTGGTTAGAGAGCTTGCCTAGCAAGTGCAAGGCCCTGAGTTTGATCCCTGGCACCAAAACAAACAAACAAACAAACAAACAAAAGAATATAAATAATATCAAGCATCTTTTATTATTACAGTGAAACAAAACTAAAAAAAGAAGAAAAACATTAGAAATTCTACAAATACATGGAAGTTAAACAATTTGCTCTTAAACAATGGATCAAAAAATAAATCAAGAAGGAAATAAAAGACTTTGAAACAAATGAAAATGGAAATACAACTCACCAAAATTATGGAATACAGCAAAAGCAATACTAATAGGGAAGTTTGTAGCAACAAAGGTTTATATCAAAAAGCTGAAAGACCTGGAATAAAAAAACCTTTCACTGGATTTTAAAGGGCTAGAAAAACAGAACACTCCCCCCAAAAAAAATTAGCCAAAGGAAAGACATAATAAATATCATAGCAGAAATAAATGAAATGAAGATGAAAAATATCACTGGAACAAAGAAGAGTTTCTTCAAAAAGATAAGCAATTACACTAACATTTAACTATGAAAAGGAAAGAAAACAAATGAATACAATCAGAGATGAAAAGAAGAGATCACAACGGACACCACAGAAATTCCAAGAATCACACATTTTAGAACAAACAATTATATACAAAAAGATTGCATAACTTAGAAGAAATAGATAAATTTCTGGACAAATACACTTTACCATGATTGAATCATGACAAATAACAAACGCAAACAAACCAAAAGTGAAAGAGAAACTTCCATTAAAAATCTCTCATCAAAAAAATTCCAGAAACGCATGCTTGACTATTGCATTCTATTGGATATTTGAAAAAGAACTGACACCGCTATGTATGTCTTAGTTTATTTTGAAGTACTAAAGTGGAGGGTATTCATCCAAAGTCATTCTGTGGACTGGCCTTACTCTTATACAAAAACCGGATGAGGACACAATAAATAAAGAAGGCTACAGTTTAATATCCTTGATGAACAAGGATTCAAAACCTTCTTCAAAATATTAACAAATCTGATAAAAAAATTCAAAGATTATTCACCATGATCAAATGGGGTTAATCTCAGGGATACACGGATGGTTCAACATAAAAATTGATAAAAGTTATGCCCCACATCATTAGAATGAGAGACTAAAACAATCCACATGATCATTGCAATAGATGTGCAAAGGCACAGGCACACAAGGAAACCTTGAATACCCAAACCAATATTGAGCAAAAAGGATAAAGCAGAAGCAATACAACTTCTGATTTAAAAATACAGTATAAACTGTACTAATCTAAAGAATATGATTTGGCATAAAAGTAGACATACA
Organism: Hystrix cristata; assembly: GCA_004026905.1. NCBI lineage: Eukaryota > Metazoa > Chordata > Mammalia > Rodentia > Hystricidae > Hystrix > Hystrix cristata. The sequence goes on along the minus strand of PVJO010022638.1, from coordinate 8,319 downwards.
AATAAATGACATTGAATAAAGAGCTTAGAAGTAAATCCACACACCTATGGCCAGTGGATTGTTAGTGAGTTGCTAAAACACACATTGCAGGAAAGATAGTCTTTTTAATAAATGGGGTGGGAAATGTGTATATATCCAAATTCAGCTGAATGAAATGAGGCTCCAGGTAACTCTCACAAGTTACAAAAATAAACTCAAAATATATTAAAGATTTAAATGTAAAACTATAGACTCTGAAACTACTAAAAGAAAATATAGAGGAAATTCTTGAGGACATGGAAATTGGCATCAATTTTGGGAAATGACCCAAAAGCACAGGGCACATAAGCTCCTCCATTTCCTTTGAAATAATTTTTCCAAGTGACTACTCTTTTATATTTCAGACTCAAAATTTTTTCAATCACCTCTGTCTTTTCATGCATGGGATGGTTTACAGTCTATGCTTTTAACTAGCAAACCATCTATTGTTGAGTCCCTTAATTCAATTTATAATTTCCTAGTTACTTGTCTTTCTACTACTCTACATCTTAATCTACTTGAAAACATGGATAATTTATTGCTCATATTTTTCTTTACATAGCTTCTACTTTCATTTCTAGAAAAATAAAGGAATGAAAGAAGTTATTGTCTTATCACCTAGGACAGTTTTGGTGTTGTTAGGATCCTATCGCATCATGACGCAGTTCCAAAAGTATTAAACTATAAGGTACAATTGTAACTATTCACTGAAAATAAATACTCTGAGCTCAACTAAAAAATTATATCAAAATTGAAACATGAAATGATTTAACCAGTACCAACAATAAAAAGTTTAGATATTTTCTCATCAGGACAAAGTGATCCCTCTGAATTCTATGTCTGCTATTTCCTGGCACTTTTTTTTTTTAACCCTAAGTGGTTTTTTTTTGTTGTTTTTTTTTTTTAATTTTAGTGGTACATTTTAGATATTCATAATAATACTCATCGTAGAGAATTTGTTCCTGCCACTTCAAAGGAGATTGTTTAAGAGTAGAAAAATAAAGCAGAAATGTTAGAGAAAGATGTACATGGTTCCTATTTGCACTATCATGAATTATGTATCATTTTGAGTGTCATGTCGTCAGAACAGATGTTTACTGAAAAAACACTACTGGGTGGGGCTGGAGATTTGCTCAGTTACAGAGAACATGCCAACTACAGGATTGAATTCATATCACCTCAAAAAATAAAGTTGATATAATTTAAAAACTGCTGAGTGTCTTCAGAAATGCATACAGGAGTTCAATCCAGAGCAATTCAAATAAAATTTCATTCAATTAAAAAACAAAATTATAAGTGCCTTCAGAAATGAATAAAAGTAGCTTCTGTCCTTTATTTGTGTATAACTGAGTAAAAGTATCTTGACCGCTTTCAAGTGCACTTCAGTGATTTCAAAATTAGGAATCATATACGACTCACCCCAAATAGTGGTAATGAGGACTTTTTTTCACTAAGTGAAAAAAGGGAATTATATATGTAAACTTTACTAATAGTATTTTCTCAATAAACCTAATTAGTTGAGATTTATTAAGGCATCACAGAATATTTTTCTTTTTTACCCATATCTACTATTCTTCTTTATATCCTCTTTGACTATCAGAAATTGTCCTCTTGCTGTGTACCAAATTTTGTTTTCTTTTCAAAATTTTGATGTCAATTAAATTGGAATAATGTGTCCAAAAAATAAAATAAAAAGGATTATAAATGTTAGAACATATTTCAAAACACCTTGTAATACATGACAAAAATATAATGTCCATTTTCCATTAAAATAATTACATGATAAATAAAAATTTTAACGTACTTACTTTTAATTTTCCACATTGATGATTTTTACTGCATCCAGCTGTTTCATCTGACATGGACTATCTTATTCTTTTCACTGGAACTGTTGTTAATTTTCTAGGGAGAATCTCATATTCACATTGCTTATGTTATGCTGAAACTAGTAATTATTTTCTATGGACAATGATACATATTATGATTGTTATAAGACTGATGAAGAGAACAGAAGGTAATAGAAAATCAATAAACTTTAAAGTAATCTATCTGGCTGATCTTATGCAACTTATTCAATAACTACTGAAACTAATATCTGCTACTGAAATACAGAAAAGTCGAAACTATTTGATGTCCAATTGCCATGTAAGTCACTGCAGTGACTTTCCACCATTTTTATCAACTTAAATCTTGCCACCACCATATCTCCCCTTGCTCAGTAATATCATATTGCTACTCATAGCTGCAAGTCAAGAGAAAAGCACAAAATGATAGATAACTCTTGCCAATGTTAATAGCAAGTGATAAATGAATGTGTGTCTCAATTTCTTACAATCTTCCTGCTATCAAAATATCTAATTTGGACTGATATGAAATATCAGAATCAGCCCAGAGGAGCACATTTTTCCAGTCATACTATGAAAACTATACCTCACTATTCTGTCTTGTTTGCTGAAAACTCTAAGTACCTAGAGCTGTGTCCAGCAGTGCTAGGTACTCAGATACTCTTTGTCTAATCAATGATAAGTGCAAAAAATGTCAACAAATGAGCATATAATGACAGTGTATTTGACAAATACAAAACAATAGGAAAAAAGTATTTATTCTTTCAAAGCTTTAAAAAAGTGAATATTTAACATAGTAGATTTTGAAGATTAGTTGTTTCAATGTTGTTACTTCCCAGTTGAGAGGAAAAGACTCTTTAAACTACTCATGTATATGTTGCAAACATTTTGTATCTTAGACATCAGTTGACTGTGATTTATGCACATACTGGACATTCTGACGAGTTGTAATATTGCCTCATAGTGCATTTTAGCCAAGAATGGGATAGTTATAGTGGGAATCCTACCACATATTTAGAAATTATTTAGAAATAAATAAAATACTTAAATACATCAATAATCTTTAAAGCGAATTAAGCTAACAAAAATAGTTGATATTTAATAGACATGGTTTTATAATTTAAGAATAAGTTAAAATAGATTTTTAATCATTTCCTTCTAGACACCATTATTTAGTTATTTGATTAATTGTTGTATTCGTCTTACTGCAGAAACTTGGTATTTTATAAAATGTGATGCAATATAAAGCTAAACATTAAGAAATATAAAACATACTAAATTTGGTTTTTGTTCAGGTGCACCAGGCATTCACTTTAAGTTGAATCTTTTATATTCTCTCCACTGTGTTTTAAAAGTTTCAGGTAAGACACAGAACATTAGAAATAGTATTGTATTAGACGTGGAAATAAACTTTTCAGTGATCGTCAGGAGTGCACTAACAAGCAATTTGATATTCTTACATTACTAAAACATATTTAAAGGTAGCATGTCTGAATCTTTTTATTGGAATGTCTACTTCCCGGTTTAAAATGCGCACGATTCTTCAGGCTTCGTCATAAGCAGTGACAGAGGCTTTATGTGCAGGCCCACGAGGGAAAGCTGCCTCCCCGCAGGAAGCTCGGTGCACCACCAGCGCAGGGTAGTCCAGGACCCAGGCGAGCTGCCATGTCACACTCCGTGCTTCTTCAAACCGGTGTCCCAGCGTCTTCCTTCCTAAAGCTGCACCTAAGGCCCTGGGCAGAGATCTTCTTATGAGGAGAGGAAGCACAATCCTAGAAGCTACTTTTCCCATTCTGAATCAACACCCGGTACTTTCACACTTCGGCCTGTTCCATCCTACCCCACTTCTGGGGCCCCGTTGAGGGTTCCCCCGAGATACTCTACTGACTGCACCAGTCCAACAGTGAAAATCAAACAAAAGCAGTCAGTGTTTTTTTCTGCTTTTTGGCTCACTTACGCCATTACAATATGCACTTAAAGGCTTAGCTCTTTCAGTTTTGGCTTGTTGCTTTAGCTGTCCGCTCTGACATCCGAAACTCGACTTTCTCTTCAAAGTGAACTAGCTACTGCTGTGGCCTAGGAGAACAAAAACAAAATCAGAATTACACATTTTGAATGCATTGTAGTTGAATGAAGTTACTTGGAACCGCATGTAAAGTTAAACAGCATATCTTATTTCTTAACTATTTCTTTAAAAACGGATCCTAAATTATCTTAGTTTCTTTGAAAGAAAGATTTGTGCTATGATCCATTTTTTTCTTTTTTATAAGAATTTTTTTGGTTTATTTCTTGCACTCTGAGTAACTACACTGAAGATAATGATACACAGTGGAATAACTGTTATTATTCTCTTCATTTGATTATGAAATTTTGTTTTATTTTTTCATAAAATTAAAAATTAAAAATATTTAAAAACATATTTCTAAAAAACGAAATGTTGTACAGTTACCTCACCCCATGTTATTCATCTTCCAATTGCTGTGGCAAAATATGTAATAAAATCAACATAAAAGAAAGAAGATTTATTTTTCCCTGTATTTCAGAACCAGCTGGACCCGTTGGTTTTAGACCTGCAGCAGGCAGACACATCATGGTAGAACAGCTTGCTAAAGAAAAGCTACTCAACTCTTGGCAGCCAGGAAGGAAAGGGCCAGGGACCAAATATGGGCCCCAGTGTTACACCTTCTTAACCTACTTCCATCAAATTATGATCTCAGCAATGCGTTAATCTACTTGATGAAATTACAGCCTTCATGATCTGATCACTTCCAAATACCCATTAGCTGGCGACTAAGCCTTTAGCGTGTAAATTTTGGAAGCCGTGACATCCAAATCTTGACCCTGCCTTATACTCTGTTTTACTTTCCATGGTACTATCTACATGAAGTTAAACTTGGTCAAAAAATGTTACAGGGAAAATCTGAGAAATAAAATAAACTTAAAACTTAATGTTTTATATTGCATTCATTCTGAATATTGCGATGAAATCTTGTGCCAACCAACTGCAGCCAGCCAAGGATGTGAATCATCTCTCTTTTTAGAATATCCATAATTGTATATATTTACCAATTAATCGCTCAGTTCAGGTCTTAGTTATCAAATAGAATTCCACAGTATTATACTGTTGGTCTTAGTTACTTCCTCATTGCTGGGACAAAATACCTGACATCCACAAGTCAAAAGAAGAAAAGTCAGTTGTAGCCCACAGTTTGTAAAGGTTTCAGCCTGTAGTTGGCTGGCTCCAAGGCAGGGTGGCATAGCAGGGGGGCATCACAGAGGAGAAACAGTCCGTGGCAAAGCAGGAAGGAAACAGCAAGCCTTCAAGCCTGGAGGAATATATGTATCCTCCAGGCCACAACATCAGTGGTCCAGTCTTCTCGCCAGCTTCAACTCCCAACGTCACACCCAGCTGTAAATGCATCAGTGGACTAATCCAATGCCACACACACCACATACTCATGATCTAGTATCACACACACACGAATGCAGACGCACACGCACACATTCAGTCACCTCCTAAAAGCCACACCTATATGCATGAGGCTTTGGGGCAACATCTAGACATAAAACATAGCACTGTGTTCCAGTAACTTTTATTTTATTAATAATATTCCAGAAATACAAGAGTACTGACTCTGCCAATTTAGATACACCACATATGGCCACAGAAAAGCCAAAAAAGGCCTTTCTTTAAGGGAAGAGATGAAAGCTCTTAAATTAATATACTTAAATGGCTAAGATCCACAGTAAGGGGAAACCTTCTATCCATGAAATTGCAAAGAAAAAGAAATTAGCACTAGTTTTGTTTTTTCGCATCACGCTGCAAAAGTGCGTAAGGGTGCTGCTCTTGGGGGAGTAATCCCCAAGAGTGGGGTTACTCCTTCTGATTTAAAGTTAATACCTTCTTTCACATTCCTTGGTGAGAATCACTGAAAAAAAATATACATATATACACATGTATATATGTATTTTCTTTTTACTGTGCAGTTGTTATCTACTTTCTTATTTGCTCATGAAGAAGTTTATATTCAGTACCTAAAATTTATCGCTTGCTGGTCCCACTGCCAGACACAGGGTTGTGAGTTAAGATAGAAGATATTGTTTGTCTCATAATCTGTATATACAAGTCCCAACAATCACAATCCTGGACAAATTTAAAGGGAAAAAAAAAAAAAACCTACTCTTCATGTATAAAAGTGAAGCCTAATTTGAAGCTATATTTTTACTTGTTCATTTTATTCTACTATTGCACTTTATTATTAAGGAAGTTGAGGTTGCCAAGATTATAAGAAATTTTAATGAATTCTAAGAGATTTGGAAAATTGTTTTTAAGATCAGACAGTAGGTATGACAATTTTTTTTTTTCCTCTGTGACTGTTTTGTTTAAGTTCCGTGCTGCAGTAAAAACACATAAGCAGGATACTATACAATGTGAGTCTTGGTACTGACATTGCTGTCCGAGCTGGCTCATTAATAAAGTTACATTAGATAAGCAGAGCAAAATGGAATTGTCATTTTAAAATCTTGACATATTTTGTATTTTTATAAATTCAAGATCTTAAAGTGGTTCAATTAAAAGTGTTTGTGAAGAACATGTAAAGCCAATTTAGAAATCTAAATTATAGGTGATTTGTTATTCAACTTACATCTTATTAGAACAAGTCTTTATTTGAACAAAAATTCAGTAATACTAAAATTTTCTTTCTCTAAAGATGTAAAGTAATCCCATCACTCTACATTTTAATTCTACAGTCAGATTTACAATTTGAATTTAAAAATCCAATTTTCACATATATGTGTGTGTATATATATAGTATATGTATTTGTATATTCATACCGCCTGTTAAATAATATGTATATATATGGTTGACATTTTTAGAAGTCATCTGATTATGATTTAACCAATGAAGGTATTAAAACTGGACTGTAAAAATGATTTTGTGTGTTATTTTTGTTTTCTTCTCTATAAGAAGATATGTTAACACCTGATGTTGACTTAGTTCTTCAAAATAATCTCTTTTGCTAAGTGATGTTTTGCTTAGATATTTTATCTTTGGTTGCACAAATTAAGTTATAGGAATAGCCTGATATTTAATGTATATCTTAGTCACTAGATTTATTAAATTTCTTCATAAAAAATTTTTGTTTCGGTAGTTATATTTATTTCCCATTACAAAATGATGCATATTGGTCAAGCTAGTTTTGAATGATTACTGAATTTATTTCATTCATTCTTAGATAGCTATACTAGGAGCATGTATCCTAGCTCATTTTTTTCTCTACAATTATATTTCTCTGATACTGCTTTTCCATAAAACATAAGTAAAGAACATTTAGGACGTAGGATAGAGGTTAAATAAATGATTCTTAAGTGCAAATTATTTTTATCTTCATGTTTATTGATGTAAAGGGTTAAGGTTATATGAATGTCATCGCTTTATGAAGTACTATAATCAGGTTTTATTACTAATTCCCCTATGCATCTAATCAAACACTGCGTATGTTTATAACATTGATTTCTTAATTTCATGAAAATTGCCCTACCAACAGCTGGTCTCTTGAACAAATGAATATGTCAATGGCTGATTACAGATTAATGATATAGCTATTCTTCAAAGGTGCAGCAATTCACATTCAAATTCAGATTCATAGTCATTTAGAATGTTTAGTTAAAAGAAATGTCTTTAACTTATGGAGTTAAATAATTTTACTAAAATGGAATGTTTTAAAAGGCATAACAGGCATAGTTTAGAAGAAAAATACTGAAATAATTTGAATTTAGGATTATTGAAAAGCTCATCTGCTCTGAATATCATGATTTATCAACACCAGCAACTGCTAATCATATTAGCCCAAAGCCATAAGGTAACATTAAATTATTAAGAAAGACTCTATAAGATCAATTTTTGAAACATTTATTCAGCACATACAAATTTGAATGTTCAGTTCAATAATCAGAATATGCTCTGAAATCTTTGCCAAGCACGTTATGAAAAGTAGGTCATTATTAATTAAAAATGTTGTGGAATTCTAATCACAGCAATTTTTCTTACACTTTAGAATGCTGCTACAACATTATTGTGCCACAAAAAATCTAAAAAATTAGTGTTATTTTATTGTTCCAATTCTCTGCTTGTCAGTTACTGTCTAAATGATCTAACTCTCCATCATCTATATATATTTTTTAATTTATTTTAAACCAAGAGCATGTATTGGTACATTCTACATACATTGATCACATTCATTACATTTATTCTGTACCTATACATGGTACATCTTGGTTATCCCCCTCTCCCCCGCCCCTCCCCTCTCCTCCCTCCTCCCCTATTTATATCAGGTTCATTCATCATTTTCCATATTTTCCCTTTCCCCTCTCTTTCCCCTGTTGCCTTTCTGCTTTTCCCCTTCTTTCTTTCTAGCACTCCTCTCCTCTGCTCACCATCCTCCCTTTATATAA